>CANXYC010562085.1:0-22006 GCA_948193065.1 Aleurites moluccanus | reverse complement strand
ATAACTATTTAATAAAGTCCATGGTATAAACATAGCATGAAGGCATTCATGATGAGATCATGATAGTGAGATGCTTATCATGTGCAATTATGTTTTAACCTAAATTTTCCTAGTCATAGAATCAATGAGAATAGACATTATTGATTCGGAAAGACTAGCACATGCATATACTATTTGATTTGATCAAATCATTTGATCTCATAAAAATGCTGACATTGGGATGTCTGAGTATAGCATGTGGATGCTTACTAGGAGTAGTAAGTACATTGGAGTGATCGCAGGAGATAGTCATATGGAAATCTAAACAATGTTAATGACATATCTCTGCATGAAAATGTGCAAATGTACTTAGACTTGAGATGCCTAAGAGTGATCTAGAGTGAAGATGCTACACTTTAATTCCATGCCTAGCTTTTCCAAAGGGTCTGCTTAAAGGGTGGGCATTGAGTATAGTTTGACACACTCGTAGATATTTAAGTAGTCAACAAAGGATATCATAACTCCTGTTAGAATGAGGGTTTTACCTAAGGCCTCTTATATGAGAACATTACTAGAAATCTTTGGCCAAAGTGGATAGTACTTAAAGATGGTTTTTAAGGAAATCATTTTAATAATGATGATCGGATTACAAGGAACTACTGTTCGGACTAAGTATGGTGTAGCCAGTTTAATGGAGTTAACACAATGTTTATACATTAAATCGAACTTGGTAAAGGGGCTTGAAGCGACTACTAGCACAATATTGTCCATGTGTTAGGGTTTCTGCTTACCACTAGCAATTTCTGATTACTTGGGGGTCATAATATGTGGCAAGATACCGCTCATGATCTACTTAAGTTAGAGAGGTTCAATTGGAGAATTGATTATAAGAAGTTTAATTCATATAATCTTTATTGGACAAGTATTACCTTTTATGAAAATTTTCCATTTTGAAAATAGAAATTCCACTTAAGAGTTTTCTAAATTAATTTAAGGAAATAATTAAGGACTTAAGTTACCATTTAATTAGAAAACCTATTAGGTCACACGCATAGAAGTGTTTTAAATAATAAGTGAAAGAGAAAATAAAATTATGATTAAATAAAATTTAATTCATATATTTAATTATGAAGTTTTTTTTTGCAATAATTTAATATGATTAAATTAATTATCTAATTTAATTATTTACATATGATATATTTAATTAAATTAGGACCATCGGATTGTGTTAATATTAAGATCAATAAATCCAAGGTGAAAGGAGTGTGTTTGACATTTCATTAATGGCATTATTGTCATTAGGCTTATTATTTTAATCTAAACCGTTAGATTAAAATATAATTAATTAAGTGCCATATAAATATGATGAGATTATAATTAATAAATTCTAAGTCATAAATCACATCCCTTAGCCGAAAATATTGAGAGAAAAATCAAGAAACAATTCGGCCACCATTCATTCTCCATCCAAACCGAAAATTTTAAGACTTGTAATTAAAAATTTTTGACACCTCTTTTCTAAAAGTTTGTTATTTGATCTTCGCGTGAATTACTAGTTAGGCTTTTCTTATATTGTGAGAAAGATAGTGATTTGCTATAATCATTTTCTAGTGATCAAGTGAAAAAAAGATTTTCAAACAGAGGTAAAGATTTTTATCTTTTAATAACAAAATCACCGTTCAAGTTAAACAACTAAATTTTCAGACTTTGAACTAGGTAACATACTTTTCAAAAAAAAAAAAAAAGTTGTAACAGTGAAGGTTACGTTGGAAATTGGAAATGGATTTCATTAAATGGCTATAACCATGTCCGTGTCATTTGTACTTTTGTTTTCGAGTACAATAATAGAGAGACTTTTTTCCAATAGTTTTTAATTCCAATCCCCACAATATATATACATTTCCATGTTATTATTTTGAATTATTAATATGAAAATAATAGTTTAAGTTTTGAGTATTTATCTTATAATGCATGAAATTATAAATTAAAATTTTATCATTTTTTTTTAAATTTTAATAAATATTTTTTTAGAATTTATTCGAATAATAAAATTAGCAAAATTTAGTATTAAAATTAATTCAAATTTTGAAGGAATTGGATTTTAATTCAAATTTGATAAAATTAAAATCGAATTGAAATTATAATATTAATGTTTGTATAGAAATTTTAAATTCAAATTATCATATGTTTTTCAATTTTAAAGTTTGAAAATAAATTATACATGCTTTCGACTTATAAGTGAATGGATAAATATAATTTAATTTTATAGAAAAATTATATATAATTAAAATATATAAAATTAAATATTGTAATATTATAGTCCTATTTTATAATATTTTCAATATATATATATATATATATATATATATATATAATTCTTGGGTTATTTGCTTTTGAGTTGGAATATAATTATTAGAATTCTGCAACACAATTTCAATTTCGTGAAAATCTGCCCTATTCTTCCTTGTTTCCATTCCTAATCTATCAGTGTCTTCTGTAATTGAAGCTTGAAAGAAATGTGATATGGAGTCGTATATAGTAAAAATGGAGACAGAATGCTACCCTGAGGTGACATGTCTATGAATAGTCTTAAGTTTTAAGAAAAAAATATTTATGCAAATGGCAGGAAAGTTACTGCCTCCTATTTAGGTTACAGAGATGCTGCCTCCTATTTAGGTTATATAGGTCACTCATGCTGTATGTCAGGAAAATTATTGCTTTAATTGTGGACCTTAATTTCAAATCAATTAATTAATAATAATAAAATATATTAAATAATAATTATTAATATAATAATTAATTATTTATAATTATCATGTATTAATTTATTATAATAAACATACTCATATATCAAATTATTATTAATTAATTTATAATATAATATAATGTATTAAATTTATTTAAAAATTTTATCACATCAATAATATTTCTTAAAATTAAGAGGTTAAAAACTTCATTTTATCTCATTTAATTAATACATAAATTATTTTATTTAATTCAAATGTAAATATTAGCACAATGTATAAATCTTTGATATTAGACTCATCTTTTATTTATTATGTATATTTATCCTTTGTTTTTCTAGAAGATTAGGGAAAATAATTTGAATATAATGTATTATATGTAAATCGAATATATGCAATTGTTATTATATTATATTTAAATGTAGATTTATACTTATCTTTGTGGTGGTTATTTTGATGCATTTTCATTTTAATTAGCATCATTGGTTTTTAGTTAGCTCTCAAAAAGGCTATAATAACCACATTTTGTGAATCTTTTTAACAAGGAATTTTGTCTTTCAAGTGGTCATTTGTGACCAAAGTTTCCCTAAAAATTATGGTGATCATGAGAATGCAGATACCGAGAGGTCTGAATAGCATTTGGATTGGATAGGCATGAAATTTAGAAGCCTAACAAGAAAGAATGATAGCAATGGCATCCTTAACTCTATGCAACAATTGGGTTGATTTCAACATGGAAGAGAAGATTTACCAATCAGAGTTTGTATAGGTTGTACCTAGCTAGGCAGCCAATAGCCACAAAACATCAGCAAGTAGGTGTAACTGGATTGTTGCATTGATATGGGGCCAGTTAGACTTTGTGCTCTACATTATTTTTCAACATAGGTCCCAAACAAACAATAAGATGTAATATCACATTTCTGAAGTGAGATCCACTCCTGATTTTCTGTCTTATGAACTATCAACATTAGAAATTGGACCATGATGTTGCGTGAATTCAAGAAGAGGTTTTCATTTAATTAATTTAAGAAACATCAATTATTACTATAATTCAATTCAATCTAAAATTAATTATTCTTTAATTGAATTCCAATACACTCAATATATGATATAAACATTAAAAAAAAAGATAAAAAAACTTATCAAAGATGATTAGACAATGATCTCATCAATAATTTATTGTAACCATTTCGATAAATTTAAAAATCTTTAAAAAGATCAAAAAGTTTATAATCATTTAATAGTGAAGATCATGGATAATTTAATATATCTAAACTTACATATATGAGTTGGCTTTTTCTCAAGTATCTTTCCTAACTATATTTTTGGGTTAAAATACAAAGTTAATCAAGTATTAAAAGAGGTAATAATAATAAGGTATTAAAAGAGGTAATAATAATAAGGTAGGGACAGCCTTTCTCAAAGGAGCATGTGCTATGTACTTAATTATATCATGTATTCTCCATATGGGGCCTAGATATGGTATTGAGGAGAAAGTATAAACCAACAATGCCTTTTTCTAGGTAATAATTTGTTATTAACGAGTGTTTTAGTTTAGTAATAAGAAGATAATATTAATTTAAGAGTCAAGCGTTAATTTCATGATAAAATTAATGTTAAAAAAAATAATTTGTTATTAAGTTTTTTAATATGTTTGTTTGAGAAAATTTAACAAATGATCGAAGGTAAATTCACTTATGGTAAAAGGTACGCGTTTTTTTAATTTTTATAAATTTTTATAATAAATTATTGTTTAACCTCTTAGAATTTAATAAAATGATTCTTCTATTTTAAAAAATAAATTCCTTAATTTATAATAAAATATTATTTAATCTGATTTTTTTAATTTTTTAATTTTTTATTTTTTTTTATTTTTTTTTTTCATTTTTTTCATTTTCTTTTTCAATTTGGCAAGAAAAACAATGTATGAAGGAACCAACTCTAATTGAGATTTTGTTGCTAATCGTTGTTTAATGTTTATATATAAACAATTTAATTAATATTACAGAGAATGAATGGAAGTTTTATTCTCTTGAGAATTTTCTTTTATATTATTGGTTAAAAAAAAGTGATAAATAAATAATTAAATTTTTATGGAACAAAACATTAATTTTATGTGCTTTTATGAGTTGGAAAGAAGAATGATAAAGCAGAAATTATTTCCTTTTACTTTGATATATCTTTTGTGCAATAATAGAAACAAACACTTCTTCCATTCAAATTAATTCATCTAATGAATTAGAAAAAGCAAAATGAGTTAGAGAATGAGCTGATGAATTGGGTGCCTAGAAATGAAAACATAAGAGAGTAACAAATTTGCTAATTAATGCTATAATATAAGCAAATTGTGAAAGATTCTGACATTTTTAAATTAATCTAATTGAGATTATTGAATAAATTTAAAGACTATTCCTTTTAAATAGACTTGCAAATTCAGAAACTAACTCTTATTAATTTTAATTGAAAAGTCTGTTTAGTATGGAACACCAGTTAGACATTGAAACTCTATTCAACTTTAAAAGTTGAAACATAGGTTTGAATATGGATCTATGTAGAAATTTTAGAAAGATGATACATTATTCAATTTTAGGAAGGGATACATTTTCCTTCATTCATTATTTTTCTCGCAAATTAGAAAAAAAAAAAAAAATAACAACATTGTTTACAAAAATATCACACAAAAGTAGAAATAGGTGTAAGGAGAAAATGAAATAAATAGACAGCTGCTAACTATTTAGGACAACTTCTAATTATTTAGTTAATGTTTGGTAAAAAAATTTAACGTGACTGTTAATTTTTTTTATTTTCAATAACTGTATTATAACGTTTGATTATTGATAGCTATTAGATATCAGATAGTTATTAAATGATAAAAAAAATAATTGTTTATAAAAATTTCAATTTGAAGTTTTTTCAAAAAAAATTCTATTTTTTAAAGTAAAAGGACTAAATTATCCTTTAAAAATAATATTTAACTAAAAAAGATAAATATTAATATTTATCATTTAGTATCATTAAATATATTAATAGCTAATAATTAATAATAATTTTACCATACACTTAAAACAATCAGTTATTAGGTAACAACTACTAACTATCAGCTACCAACCACCAATTATCATCAACAACTATCAGCTAAAAGTTGTTATGAACAGTTAAATCAAACGGGATTTAAATAATATTTTATTAGAAACTAAAAAGTTAATTTTTAAAATAAAGAGATTATTTTAATAATTTTATCAAATTTCAGATACTAAATATTAATTTATCATAAAATTTTTAAAAATTAAGAAAAGTCACATGTCTCTTGCAATAAGGTAGATCCGTTACTAACAAGCGTTAATTTAAATAGAACGAATTTAAATTCACTTAATCAAAGGTCTCGAGTTCTAAAAATGTTAAAAAATATTATTGGAAGCGCTACCCCTATAATAAACCCGTCCAAATCGTGATCCGATACCGTGGCAATTCAGATATTGATCGAGAGTAGCGAAAAAAAAAAAAAAAGATCCGCCTATATTTTGAATTAGAATTGAAAATTAGGACCAATTTTTTCCCTTGCTCCAAGCTAGTCACATAAACCTAACCAAGCCAATTAATATAAAAATTATATGATGTAATTGCGATTTCAACTAGAATTTTTAATTAGAATAACAAATCAATTAAATTAAAATATATGGTGATTTTTAATTAATTTAGGAAAATTATTTTTCTGTTATTAATAAAGAAAGATTGTAATTTTTTAATTTTCTAAAAAATACCACATATTTTAATTTAATTGATTTGTGGTTTCAACTTCAAATTTTAGTTGAAATAACATTAAATCATATAATTTTTCCAATTAATAAGCAAGAATTTTCCAAAAAAAAAAAAGACTTTTGTGGATGGGAATAATTCTCACGAGGAAAATCCTACCTTTAGCCGCCAATGAACATGCAGCCATCTCATATTCTCATCCATTCACAACCCAACTCCTGAAGCCCACACCACACACCTTCATCTCTGTAACTTCAACCCTCTTCCTCCTCATAATTACCCAAAATATCATCCATTTTTTATTATCATACTCTTAATTCTCTTGTCCAAAAAGGGTAATTCACTATTCTTGATTTTGTAAGGCAGAAAATGGATATTCATACCATGCTAGTTACTACAGAATTGAGAGCCTTGTGAGGTTCCAGTTTCATTTATTGCTCAATTTGTAATCTTTCTTTTCTTAAAATTTGAAAAAAAAAAGGTTCAAAAAGAAACCAAAAAGTACTGAAGATAGACAATGCACATTGGGTTCTTTTTCTTGCAAGCAAAACTTTCACCAGAAAACCTTAGGGACTAACTCTATCTATCTATAACTTTCCCCCTCTGCTCTGTTTGGCTGGCCTCATCATTATTAGTATTCACTGCCTGATGGAGACATGATCCCAATAAAGATCCCTCCTTCTCTGCCATGGTGGAGCTTGATCAGGACGAACCTGCACCCACCAGTGCTCCTTACATGTCCTCAAAAAAGAAGGAGCTTTTATCCACTGCCATGAAGAGAACTAGCGAATGGTTTGCTTCTTTTTCTTTATTTGATAATAAAAAAGAAAAGTTTCAAGCTTCTCTTTCCCGGGTACTTGTGTAATTGATATGGCAACCTGAACTTTTACAGGATTTTTTCACAAGAAATCCCCAGCGATGTCACTGTTATTGCTGGAGGAGCTTCCTTTTCTTTGCACAAGGTTTGATTCTTTAATCTTGACTCCTTTTTTCTCTCTGTTTTAAGTATCATTACACCTCCAAGAAAACAATTATTGTAGTCCACGCCTAGGGAATTTAATAAATCAAGAATCAATTAAGAAACTATTTAAGTCTAAATGGCTACTATCTAGGCCTAATTGTATCCAAAAATCAAATAAGTATTATTAGAGTAAAAAGGTCATACGTAGAAATATAATAAAATATTTCAAGACTTAACATAATCTAATCTTTCGGCTTTACTATCCAACATTTTAGACACTTGGGTTAAATTTCGAGATTTCTCACATTGTACTCCAATTTTTTATGCTCACATGTCGGGTTGGATTCAAGGCTTAATATACACAAGTGAGGGTTTGGAACAACTTAGAATTGTGGGTTGGATTGGAGGCGAGAAGGTGAAATAAATTGTACGATCTTAATAATTGCTTGAATTGAGTTTTCTTTTTTGTTGCTCTGATATTTCTATGGCAGTTTCCACTAGTCTCAAAGTGTGGGTACATAAGAAAACTGGTATCAGAATCTAATGATGCTGATCTTTCTGAGGTTCAAATCCCAGATATCCCTGGTGGGGGAGAAGCATTTGAACTTGCAGCCAAGTTCTGTTATGGAATTAATTTCGAAATAAGTACAGAAAACATTGCTATGCTCCGATGCGTGGCAGAGTATTTAGAAATGACTGAAGAGTATGCAGTTGGAAATTTAGTGGCAAGAACTGAAGCCTACTTGAATGAAGTAGCTCTTAAGAGTCTTACTGGGGCAGTTTCTGTATTGCACTTCTCAGAAAACTTCCTTCCACTTGCAGAGAAAGTAAAAATTGTTAATAGATGCATAGATGCAATTGCATTCATGGCCTGCAGGGAAAGCCAATTTTCTTTGTCAGGTAGGTCTGATAGTGGCAATGAAGTCGGGGGCGCATTTTCTTCTGCTATATCTCAACCAAAACCCATTGTTGATTGGTGGGCTGAAGATTTAACTGTTCTTGGAATTGATATCTTCCAAAGAGTTTTGTTTGCAATGATGGCTAGAGGATTTAAAAAATATGCTCTTGGTCCTATACTTGTGCTTTATGCACAGAAATCTCTTCGAGGTTTGGTAAGATCCTAATCTGAAAACTTAGTTTGATTCAATAATATGGCTAATCATGCATTTTATTGTGAACATTTCATTTTTGTTGTAGGAAATATTTGGAAAAGGGAGAAAGAAAATTGAGCTAGAACAAGAGCATGAAAAGAGGGTTGTTTTAGAAACAATTGTGAGTCTTTTACCAAGGGACAGGAATGCACTTTCACTTAGCTTTCTGTCAATGCTGCTTCGCGCTGCAATATATCTCGAAACAACAGTTGCTTGCAGGCTTGATTTGGAGAAAAGAATGGCCTTGCAATTAGGACAGGCTGTGTTGGATGATATCTTGATTCCTTCATATTTATTTACAGGAGACACATTGTTTGATGTGGATACAGTTCAAAGGATCATGATGAATTACCTTGAATTCAAAGTAGAAGGAAACCGATTGGGGTACCAGGCAGATGATGAGTATGTTTCTCCTCCACCAGGTGACATGGAACGTGTTGGGAAGCTGATGGAGAACTACCTAGCTGAAATAGCCTCTGACCCGAACTTAACTGTTTCAAGATTCATTGGCCTTGCTGAACTTATTCCAGAACAATCAAGGATAACAGAAGATGGAATGTATAGAGCCATAGATATCTTCCTTAAGGTGCACTCAGTACCCAAATTTTATCTTTACTAAAATGCTTCAAAATAATATCTTCACATTAATATGGATCTTCTGATCATTCAAACAATCTGAGTTGCTGAACATTAATACTACAATTACCCACAAGGAAATTAGCTGTCTTCTTTAAAGCAGCTTGTTAAGGCTTTTTTTTAGAACATCTGTAATTTTTAAAGGAAAGGGGATTGGTAACTATGGCTTAATCTTTACTCCCAGCTTAGCCTTCCTATGCTGCTCACTTTATTGAACTATAATCTAAATTTTGTAAAGGGTCAAAACTAGAAATTCATTAAGTTTTGAATAGAATGTTTGTAAGATTAAAAATTTTCACCTATTCTAATACACAAATATAACATCCAGAGTGTCAGTTCAATTGGGAAATTTCTTCTTGAACTGATCATGAGATAAACAAATAACTATTAGTAGCTCTTACATTTCTGTTTTTGATCTGATTGTCTCCTTGTTATTCTGTTAGGCTCATCCTGATTTAAGTGACATGGAGAGGAAGAAAGTCTGCAGTTTGATGGATTGCCAGAAGCTGTCTAGAGAGGCTTGTGCTCATGCTGCACAAAATGACAGGCTTCCTGCACAAACTGTGGTTCAGGTGCTATACTATGAACAACAGCGCCTTCGAGATGTCATGAATGGTAATCTCATGGGTGGTGATCCCCCTGCACTTCCTCCCAAAATGAATTCATACTCCACTAATATTCCTCGTGTTTCTGATGAGATCTCTAACCTTAAGAGAGAAAATGAAGACCTGAAAATGGAGCTTGTGAAAATGAAAATGAGAATGAAGGAAATTGAAAAATCTGCAGTAGGCAGATCTGCGACAAATAGTCCATTGTTACCATCTGCCGATAAACCTCCTTTACCTCGAAAATCATTTATAAACTCTGTGTCGAAAAAGCTGGGACGGCTTTATCCTTTTGTGCGTGCTGAGGGTGACACCATTGCCAAAGGTCGAACAAAACCCAGCAAGAATAGGCGGCATTCCATTTCTTGAAACTTTAGCTTCATCATCTTTAAGCTCTGCCCTTCATGGAGAGTATATTGTCTTATATATATATATATTTTTGAGCTTTGTTTTTAAGGCAATCTTGAGAAGACCAAGTAGCTAGCAGCTATCTATTTATTTCATTTTCTCCTTACACCTACTTCTTCTCTTGTTTGATATTCTTGTAAATAACGTTGTTATTGTGTGTTTATGTCATCAATAAAAATATATAATTCAAAGGCTAATTTATTAAATTGATTGCTTACTGCATAATTTAATCAATTTAAGTTTCTGACAAAAAAGTTAAAATCTCAATTTTAAGCATTTATAGTGGGCAACAAAGTTACAAAAGATCATATAAACCCCAATTCCTACTCTTCTAGCATTGTTAAGGTCATGGCCAGTCATTTCCTGAGAAAATGAGTTGACAGAAACAAACAAATAAAAGAACAACCATTCTAGAAAATAGAGAATCCAATGTTGTTATTCTTATCAGTTTATCTCTCCATTTCTACTGTAATGTAACTTAAGTCTAATTCTTTCAATTTCAGATTCATGTAACACTAACAAATGTTGCAATAATAATCCTGCAAATGAGTTCAAAGTTATGAACTATAGTGAGACCAGAAGTAACTATGCAGCACCTAGTAGTAGTAGCAGGA
This sequence comes from Aleurites moluccanus, assembly GCA_948193065.1. Taxonomy (NCBI): domain Eukaryota; kingdom Viridiplantae; phylum Streptophyta; class Magnoliopsida; order Malpighiales; family Euphorbiaceae; genus Aleurites; species Aleurites moluccanus. The sequence goes on along the minus strand of CANXYC010562085.1, from coordinate 11,152 downwards.
GCAGTATGCGGGTATGTATGTATTTAAAATTGAACCCTTTTGGATAAAGAGCTCATGGAAAAGCAAGAATGGCTTCAGGGAGCAGAAGTGCATGCTCATGTCTGAGATAAAATTATCACACAATAGAAAAAGATTGGTGCTTTGAGAAATCAGATAAATGAATTAATGAATGTTGTTGAGGGAATTCCACTCTTTGAAGCTGGCTATCTATGCAAAGTTGTTTTAGGACAAGCAGGCCTTACTTATATTTAGATTGAATACTTGAATGTTGATTATGAAGAGCATTGAAGAGAAATAGGAATTTCTGAGTTACAGATTATGTATATTCTTTTAAAGGGAAACTGAGCAAAAAAAAAATGGCATCTTTAGATACTTCTCTATCATATGCTTTATTCTGAAAAAGGTAACCATGTCTCCCAAATAGAAAAAACAATCATAGTAAACAGTAGGAATATGTGACATAAATGGGGTACCCTAGTGAGCAAGGCTTCCTGCATTATCGACCCAAGTGAAGGTCTAACTAATGTATGCAGACTTCCCCTTGCACATCGAGGAGTTATTAATTTCCATGGCTTCCCAGCTTGATAAGTAATTTATTTTTTATTTTGGTTAATGAAACTTCGACTAGAGTTCAAACTTGTAATCTCATAATCCTAGAATGAACTACAGTATTATTGAGCACAAACTCATTAATTTGTTCTTGTTAACTCAATCTCTTTCATAGAAATATTGAGATATGCTCCAAGATTAGTCCGCTTGAACCAGAACAAATTCAGTATTAAGAACTTTAAGAATCAACATTAATCCACTGGAATTTTCAGGTTAATTCAATTCCATAGATAACGATCAACTTAAGCCCTTCAAATCCAAGATCAAATGGAGAATATTGCTAGCATATGGATTTTTTTTTTCCTGACAATTCTGTTTGTTTACACAATTGCATTAACAAGTATGATGATTGATGTGAAAATCTGAAAACATTCCATCTTTAGATTTTCTTTTTTGTAGTGCATTTGGCAGGCCAAGAAAAGCAAGTCATGTTCTCTGCATAGGACATCCATTAAGCAAAAGACTAAACAGAAAAATCCATACAAGCAAAAATCAGTCCAAAATCTTATCTCATATATATATATGGACTTATAAGACTATATTTTTTTTTCTTTGTTCAAGTCATGTTCAGACTCAAAACTTGGAAAAGCCAAGTAGGCTGTTTTAATCTCTCCTGTCTCAAATTTTCAACAACATCAATACTTGTTTTATTTTCACTTTGGTTTTTATAACCACCTAATGTCATGTCAGGAACCTGATGATAAACTAGCCCCAATGTCATGTCAGGAACCTGATGATCAACTAGCCCCAGTTCGCACCCACCAGATTTTTCACTTTTTGTATTCATTCTTTGATGATTCAAAGAATTCGTCCCGTTTATATGGCTGGATCCAGTAGAAGATGAAGAGAAGCTGCTTGGTCCTGAATCTGATGTTAATGGTGTCTTAGGAACCTTTCTCCTTCTTCCGTTATTATAGCTCGAAGGGCCTAGTGTTAGCTCAATCTCATTCTCATCTATAAGTTCTAACACTCTATTTCCACTAGATTCTGCTGCATAATCTTCAGCAGGCATTTCCAAGTCTAATTTCATTATAGACTTGTGTGCAAAATTAACGCCATTCTTAGAGTTCCATATTTCTTGACTACTTTGTAATGTATTAATCCTGCTGTTAGCAATGTTCTTCATTAGTATCTTCTGCATTCGATATAGTCGATGAAGTTCATGTACCTGCAACAGTATTGATGTCTCCCAGGTTAGAAGCAATATATAAAACATTAGATACATATACAAAGTCTATTTGACATTGTTGTTTGAGTTGCAGTCGAGAAATTAAAATACCGTTCTAGTTAATTATAAAAGTTTCAAATAACTCCAAAACTACGTTTTTCAACATCTATATATATATATATATATATATATATATATATATATATATTAAGAAACACAGTTTCAATCTCAATAATGTGAAACAAACGAATAGAGGGATATAAAGAAATGCCTGCTCTTTGAATGTTTCTTCATGCTTTAATATAGCCAATCTCATGTATTCCTTGTCATAAGGCTCGAGAAATTTCTCCATTAATAAGGTTTTTGTATAGCTTGTGTCTGAGTTAGTCGTCCGCGGTTTGTACACAGAATAATCAGAAGTAGTAGTGCTGATCAGAAATTCATCTGAATCGCATTTCCAGATTGATGATAATAATAATTCTTGATTACTCTTTTTGCATATATATCTGTTCAAGAAGGCAACAAAGAATAGGGTAATTTAAAGCTGAGAACAAGGCATAGTTAATGATAACTATAGATTGCTTACTTATTAAGAAGTGTGAGGTATAATAATGAACATTAATGTCAAACATTGAATATGAATCAACAATTTCACGTCCAATTTGTCTTCTAGTGGCTTGTTTTTATTCTTACATTCACTCCTTTTTGGGCCACAATCATAGTTTATACAGACAAAGTATCTACCAATTAAAACCAACAATAACTATTATGCATAATATATCCATTCAATATGCTGTTTTTTTTCCCATATATTAATTAACCAGCAATAATCTTTCTTGAAAGAAAGACTTGAAGACTCTATCTCTCAGAAAATCTTTGCTATCAATATATTCTATGATACCAGATTAATTATTGGCATCAATGAATATTATTAATCAATATTATAATATTGAAATTATTTCCAATTCATGTTTATTGCAATTAATATTGAATGATTAATTTCTATGATATTCAACATTCTGAAATTCTCTTTGATCCATGAAATGATAATAATCTCTACATGCAAAATTTAGTTTTCAATATTGTTAATACATGTATATGTTTATCCTCTGAGCTGCATATATGTTCATTCTATATGGCAGCGCTGCATATATTGTTTGAAAAACATGCAAAGATTTAACAAAAAAAAAATCAAGAAATATAATTTGTAGAAAAGTTCGAGAATCGTATATAATATGCAAAATCAAGAAATGGATAATAGAAAAGAAAATGCAAAAAAAAAAATTCCGTGGAACCAATAAAATGCATCTTTTTCTAATATTCCCTGCCATATAGAATTCATACCCAAAGGAAAAAAAAAAAAGTACAAGAAAAAGGTATATAAAAGAAAGATGATCTTTCTGACCTGTAAGAGTTTGAAGAGAGCCTGAGAATAAGAAGAAAGCTTATAATTATGATCTGAAGAAGAAGCAAAAAAAATAATAATAATAAAAAGAAGTGTCTTTCAAAGGCAAAACAGTATAGTTTCTTGTTGTTGTTGTTGCACCAACTACTAAAAGCACCAGAGCTTTGTTTGTTGTTAGAGAAAGCAAGTATGGAAACAATACGTTGCCTTTGCCTTCACATTCTCCATCAGTATATACTGGACAAGAAACAATAAAATAAACACTTGAATGGAATTTAAGATTCTTTCTTTCTCTCCCACCTCACAAAAACCAAAAATAATGTTAAAATGTTGCATTTGGGGTTTGAGGCATGCCAAACAAATCCCAGTGCTTTAGCCAATACCATTCAAGTTTTGTGAAACAGATGCCCCAGACAGCTACAGTAAATGCCCTTAAATAATATTATTACATTTTATATCAAATACATTACTTATTTTTTATTTTTATAATAATTGTTGAGGATCACAAGGAAGTTGCAGTCTTACATTGCTCCAGACAATCATGATAAAAAAACAGCTTAGCCCTGTTAAGCTGACTCACATGCAACCCAACCCAAGAATTCTTTTTTATATATATAAAATTAATATGTTTAATTAAATCTTAATGTAAGATTAATGAATATGAAGGAGATTAAGGTTGGCGACCCGACAAATAGATCTTGACCGTACATTAACTGGGTAACCCTTTTATAAGCAGTCCAAAAGTTTAAAGACTGACCACAGGATCTTAAAAATCAATACTGTACTATACTATATACTATATTACAACACAAACTTGATTAATTAATATATATGTATATATATCACAAAAAATAAAAATAATTAATTGTTAAGGATAATGAGATTATTTTTATTATTTTTTGGGTTTTGGCCCGAATAATAAGATGGGTATGGGTTTGGTGGAGTTCCATTACCTTTAAAGAAGACCCCAGCACAATGATTATAAGCAGTTACTAGCTAGGCCATGTGAGTGGAGATTTCAAGAAATCAATCTTGAAATATATATATATATATCAGACGGTCCAGATTATTATATTTGAATCATTCAAGAAATAAAAAAAAATATATATGGTACGCATTAAATGTACTTGCTCGATCAGGAAATTAAAATCATGGGTATAGATATATATAGTTAGTTTAACTATATCTCTTCTTGTTTGGAGATATTTGGCAGTGTTCTGTTTCGACCATAAAATAGGATCTGATCCAGTAGAAATAATAATAAATGTATAAATATATATACATATATATAGTTATGTAGAAAGAGTATAAAAAGACAAAATATACTGCAAAGAAATGAAAAATTAAATCCATGTCTGCTTGTGCTTATCAACAAATATGATCAACTTCACATGCATGTAGGCCTTATTTATATGTGAAAACTTTCTTGTTTCTTTTTATTTTTTTTATATTTTATAATTAAAAAAATTTAAAATGTGTTAATTTCTGCCATTTTTAATCAGATTATCAATTATCTGTTAATATTTTGATTTAAAATATTTTGTATTAAATATACAGGTAAATTTAGTATTGTTAGGATACATGTAACATAGTAGTGTATATAGTTCAGCTGTTTACAATCTAAATAATATGAATTAATCGTAAATTATTTGGATTTAGTTTTAGGGCAGTTGTTTCTTATAGAATTACATTGACTGTTATCTTTTGCTTGGATTATAAGGAGAGAAGAAATGAATATGAAGGAAAGAAAATTTTTAAAATGTAATTTATTTTTCTTCTTTTAGTTTGGATAAAGAAAGAGGCAGGAAAATAAATTTTTTATTTTTCCTTTACTTTATTTCTTTCATTATTTTTTCTTTCCTCCCTTATTTTCTATTATCCAAACATTGGGCAAGTGTTTGATCTGAATTCAAAGAAATTATATCAAACAGTAAAATCAATAATTTAATTTATATTTGAGGAATCTAGAATAATGCATCACTAGAACATAGAAGAAAAAAGTAAGAGAGAGTGACAAGGGAGCACGCGTTGCCGGTGAGAGGAGGTGCAGCCGTACGGGGAGGTGGGTCCATTGGGGTTGCTGAAAAGGCTGAGGTACTGGGGAGGTGGCTGTAGTTCTGTACACTGTGGTCTGTGGGTTGTGTGTGTTAAAATGTAGTCCCACACAATAGAGAGAGAAAAAGAAAGGAAGAAAAAATTGGAAAAAGAATCATATCTTATTATACATTTGAGTACAGTTCAGACAGCTAAAGCCTAAGGATGAAACAAAGGAATAGTCAAAATTTCAGTTTTTTTCACAGAACAAAATAAAAAATAAGTTTTTTTTTTTTATTTTTTTTTTTATTTTTTGTGTTTTAGGATTTCAAAACAAGAGAGAGAAAGTGTTTAAAAGTTCAATTGTTAAATTTAAATTTTATTAAAAATATATTTTATTAATTAATATTTTTATAAATTATTTATAATTATTAAAAAAATAATTTAAAATAATTAAAATATATTTTTAATTAAATATCAAATATTTTTATTTTATTTAAAATTAAAAATTTAATACTATATAATTAAAAATATTTTTAAAATTTTAAATTAAGAATCCAAATATTTTTACCTTGTCAAATCAAATCACAATGGCATTGATGAATCTTGCATTTCTGCAATGTCCAAAACTTAATAAATATTTAATAATCTCTCTTTAATTGAAACAAATAAATAATTACATAATATAATGTAAAATTAATTGATACCTAATATCACTTTGTCACAAAAATATGTGATGAGGTTTCTCTACTAATAAGATATCAATTAGTATAATTTAAATAATTATATAAAATGTTAAAAAAAATAAATTTAAGTATTGTTATTGTCAAATCAAAACAGGTAAATGTGGATAATTGAAGGATTTGCATGATAATTAAATAATTAAGTACGGACACTTTCACTAACTTTGAGATGCATGTCGTTTTCAATTCCTCCTTAACAACTATATCTATATATTATATATTTTTTGAGATTGCTTGAAAGCTGAATTTAAATATCCTCGTGACTTGAATTGCTCGTCCTTTCTGAAATTATAATTATATAATTTAATTATTTTATAATATAAAAAATATACATACGAAAATATAATCAAAAAATTAATTATAAATAAATAAAAAAAAATATATATATAAAAAATTATATTTAAGTATATTGAGAGAATTTTTCTATAAAAAAATACTTAATTTGAATAAATTAAATAAAAATTTATTTTTAATTGAATGATTTAAACTCACCTAAGTTTCAAGTACTTTTGCTATTTTATATATATATATTTGCTTATTTTGTCTTAAATGCTATGAAATTTCATTAATTTTTATTTTAACATATAGAAAAGGGATTCGAATGTGACCTATTAGATTATATATAAATGTATGTATGTATATATATATATAATTGTTTAAGTTGTGGTTGGGTTTGGGCATGCATAGATTAAAACTCTAGAATCACCATTAGCTACTTAATATTAGATTATGTTATTAATTACTAATATAAAAAATTATTTCCTTATTGTATATAATGAAATTTATATAAATTATTTAAATTGAAATATTAACACTTAATTGGTGACAAAAGATAAATAAAATAATGATTAACACACTAAGTAATACTTTTTTCAGTTGAAAAAAAAAATTGCTTGTTTATGATTTCTAAAGAAATTCCCTATTAATTCAACTAAAAAATTATTAAATATTTTATTTATATAAAAATAAATTTATATGATATTACGCTAAATTATTTTCGATTTAAGCATAGATTTGTTAGTCTCAATAAATTTGAATATTATATAATTATATTAAAAAATATAAAAATAAATTTACATAAATATATTTTAATTTCAATTTTATATAAATTTATATCAATATAAATATGAAAAATATATTTTTAATCCATCTAATAATATATATAAGTTGTTTATTATTATTATTAAATGGGAAGTTGGCTTTTAATTAATTAAGCCATGAACAGAAGTGGCTATGTCATGATTTATTTATTCTATGTACTCTTTCAGAACTCTGAAAGGATCAAGAGTCATGTTCACCATGTCTTGTAAATTATTGGTTGCTTTTATTAATTAATAATCGCAGTAAAAATCCAAAAAAAAAAATATTAATTAAAAAAATTACTGATTAATTAAATTTAATTTTCTTATTAATTAAAATTATTTTAATTCTGAAAATATTTTAATAGCATAAAATAAAAATTGATTAATAAGTTGGTTTAATTATAGTCTGTACTAATAATGATGATCGGTAGTGGAATATGGGGCAAATTATTTTTTTAATTTTCTCAATTTAGGAAAGAGATAAATTAATTATTATTTTAATGTTATAATTAGTGGAAAAACACGTGGTGCTCAATATCCATATAGCAACTTCTACATTGGTCATTTTTGAATAATCTTTATTAATACTTAATTAATTATTCAATTAATCTATTATACATTTATATAATTCTAAATATTTAAAAATATTAAAAATAAATATTTAATAATTAATATAAATATTAAGATATAGAAAGAAAAGATATGGACCATTATGAAAACTCAACTTTTTTCTTCTTTTCTTTTTGAGAAATTTGAGATTGTATTTTATGGGTCCATCAAATATATTTTAGGTTATAAGGACAAATGGATTGAGATTGACATCAGCAAACATGTTTGTAGTATCACTCCAGGCTTAATTTGATAATAAGAAATTTTGACTTTTTAGAAAAGATTTCGGGATTGAATTTTTTTTTTTTTAATAATTAAATATGTGACTCATAAAAAATAAATATAACATCTTATATAATTTTTTTTTATTTTATTTAATATTAAATATTAATATCATAACTTTTATAAAAATAATATAATTACACAAAACATGTTATAGTGGATGGTGGAGCAATTTCAAAATTGAATGTGATTTTGAGGGGTGATGCTTTGGTCTGTAACTTATACGTGACCTAATGTCTTCTAAAGATATCTTATTTGGAGAAAGAGATTCTTAATTCTAAATTATATATATATAAATATATACTATTGGGTATATTAAATAATCCTAATATATGTTCTAATATAAATTCTAATAGATAATGCACCTTTGTAGTGGGTCTAATGGATAAGAGTTCATTAACTGGTTTAATCATAGTGTAAACCTATATATATGCTAGCTGGAAGCAGCATGCTAGATATTCCAAATTAGGTACTTAGGGTGTAATGCTCCAAGTAATCGCATATTACTTGACCTAAAACCCTAATAATCTTGAAGTATTAAGTTTTCTAATTTTTGTATTCAAGTTTTTTTGTACGAATTTGAATTCAAGTTTGTTGTTCTTTATTCAAGTTCTAGTTTGATTAATTAAATAATCAAATTTATTGTTCTTGATCCAAGTTATTTATTAAATAAAAAAAATAGAGAGTTTGGTAGTTGGAAAAAAAAAAATTAGAATCAAGCTCATGCAACAGTGGTGATTTGGAATCAGGCAATAATAGTGGAAGTAACCAGCAACGAGATCGGTTCGGTTCGAATTGCTGGTTCGCTTTGAGTCGTTAGTTTGGTTCAAATCATCGGTCTGATTCAATTAGTTTGATTCAATGATTGGTTCGATTTATTAGTTTGATTTTATCAGTTTGATTCAATGATCAGTTCGATTCATTGGTTTGATTTTATCAGTTCGATTCAATTGGTTTGATTCAATTGGTTTGATTCAATGATCGATTCGATTCAAATAATTGATCTGATTCGATCACTGATTTGATTCAATTGCTGGTTCAATTCAGGTGCACTTGTTCCAACTTTTCTTCTATATAAGTTTTGCTATTTAATTGTCTATTTAAATATATAGAAGAATGGATTTGTGTTCCGATTGAAATGGTCAAATTGGAAACGTTTAGTGGATCTGAATTTAATTCCTGGAAGCGAAAGACTCAATTTGGACTGAAATATGAAAATATATTCTACATTGTTTTGAGTACTTTTGCTAATACAATGGAGGATGATGATGAATTTCAATGGAACAAGGACGATGACTTCTGTAAAGACTATTTATTGAATTGTCTTTCTGATCGTCTGATAGAAATTTTTAGCAAATATAACATTGCTAAAGAAATATGGGATAATTTAGATGCTCAATTTAGAAAGGAGGAGGAATTGTCAAAAACTCACATAGTTGACAAATTCATGGATTTCAAATTTAATGAAGATATGGAAATCACTCCTCAAGTAACTGATTTAGAAAATTTGAGATCTAAATTAAATAATGAAAAGATCATCATCTGTGATGCCTTCTTAGTTGGGGCAATAATTTACAAACTACCTTCTGCATGGCACACTTTTAAAACTGAAATGTATAGAAAAAAGGTGCAAGTGGGATTGGATGATCTCAAACGATTCATCAGAATCGAAGATGAGAATAGAGCTAGAAATAATTTGAAAATTGTCAAACAACAGCATTCAGCTGCTAATACAATTACACATTCCTAGAAATTTTCTAGAAGATCCAAGTCGACTAAAAATGAACCCCCCAGGTTGGAGGCCAAAAAGACCATTTCTAAAAAGAAAATGGGCAAGTGCCACAACTGTGGGAAATGGAGTCATTTCATTGCAAAATGTAAGGCTCCTGTAAAAACTAAATCTAACACGCCAATTAAAGAAGCAACTATGATAGTACAGAATACTGAGTCTCAGAATTTTATTGCTATGATCGGAAAAAGTGAAAAGGCCAGTACTTCTTCAGAATGGTGGTTAGATACAGAAGCCACATGTCATGTTTGTAAAAACAAAATGCAACTTGATGATATTATTGAAGTCAACGAGACTATCGTTGTGGCTAGTGGAGACAAAGAAGTAGTGACTCATACTGGTACAACAAATATAGCGTTCTCTTCGAGTAAAATTCTAACTCTAAAAAATGTTAAAGTAGTTCCATCTATCTTAAAGAATTTAATTTCTATCAGTCTTTTAGATATTGCTGGCATGAACACTTTAATTTCTAATGGTAGAATAACTTTATCTGTTAACTCTTGTTATTTTGGATGTGCTTATTTGGTAGATGGTATGTATAGACTGAGTTTAGCAAATGAAACAGTTAGCCATGTTAGTTCAAATTTATTTGATCAAAAAATATTGCATAATCGATTAGGACATGTGACTATAAGAAAATGGCTAAACTAGCTAAAACTCATAATATACCATTAGATAGTTCGATCAGATTTAACAGATGTGAAGTGTGTGCTCGAACTAAAATTACTAGAAAACATTTTCAGTCGGTTTCTAGGAGTACACAACTTCTTCAACCAATACATACTGACTTATGTGATTTTAAAAGTTTCACAACTAGAGGAGGTCGGAAGTATTTGGTAACATTTATAGACGATTTTTCTAGATTTTGTCATATTTGTCTGTTAAAATCTAAAGATGAAGTATTTGATAAATTTAAAATTTTCAAGAATCGTGTTGAAAATCAATTAAACTTGAAAATTAAAAAACTTAGGAGTGACAAAGGAGGAGAATATAAATTGATAGAGTTCAAGGAATTTTGTAACTCTCATGGCATAATACTTGAAATTACTGCTCCTTACTCACCTCAATCTAATGGCATAGCTAAACGTAAGAACATGACGTTAACTGAAATGTTAAACTCTATGTTATTGACAGCTGGCATGCCTTCTTGTTATTGGGGAGAAGCAACTTTGACTGCATGTCACATCCTGAATAGAATGTCACATTCTAAGACAAATTTAATACCTTATGAATTATGGCATAAACATCCTTGTAGATATGATACTCTAAAGACTTGGAGCTGTATTGCTTATGCCACGACCCGACCCCAATTGGGCACGTGACCGGCACTAGGGAACGGGAAAGCATAAGGCTTCCGGAACCCGTAGTAAGCCTGACTTACCACTAAACATTAAAACCAATAATATGACAGCTATAACTGCCACCAACAAG
>CANXYC010561986.1:0-34316 GCA_948193065.1 Aleurites moluccanus | reverse complement strand
ACTTTTCTTGATTTTTCTTTGAATCTAAAGTCATATTTGTGTTTAGAATGATGGAATTAGTTAGTTTGAATCAAGAAATGAAAGAAAACAACTTGGTTTTTTGATGATCAAAGGTTGCTGAAACTTGGAATGAAGAAAGAGAAAGTTTGGTTGGTGAAAATGGCTAAGGAAGAAGAAGATGTGAGAAAAATCCACCTAAATATCAAGTGTGCAATCCTATACATTGATTCCATGGTAAAAATTGTGAAACCTAGCTTACTAACCATTCAATTCTTGATCTTTTCATCCAATGGTTTGATTTAGGTTAGCCTAAAATGATACCATAGGCTTGCATACACTATATAAGTCCATATTCCTTAGGAAAAGACTATACTACCCCTAGTTCGAATTGGATCCCTATCCGATTAACTTTTCCCGAAAATATTTTTCTACCGGCTTTAATCTTTCAACAATAATTCATATAACCATTATACCACTATTTTCATGTCCTGATATTCTCTTTTAACATCAAATATAATGTTAATTTCCATTAAAAACTCAAAGGGTGTGAAATGACCATTTTGTCCCTAGTTCACCAAAAACTCAATTTTACCTGATTGCTTCCTAACAGCTTTTAAACCCCCTCTATTCATACAAATACATTATATAACATGCATACATGTCAGATTGAAGCATAAACATATAATAATTCACAACATTCAAGTCAAGTCAAAATTTTCCTCTAGTAACCCTTTGTGGTTCAGGTTCTAGGTTTTAACTAAGGTGTTACATAATGTATTTGGAATTGATTTTAATGAGAATTTTGGCAAGATTTAGGAAGATTTTCTAATATTTTTAAGGATTCAACTTGATTGGAAAGTAAAGTATGATTAATGCCGCTTGGAGGCTTGTTTGGACATACAATAATTCATGAAAGACAAAAAATAAGTGATTTTATTCATGGAAAGTTGTTACAAGATACAAAGTGGATATTACAATTAATATACGGGAGAGTCCACTTTATCACTTTCCTCCTCCATTTGGTAATCCGGAAGTGTGGAGGTACTTCTTCTTGGGTGAGCTAAGATAAGGTTAGGAATGGTCTGATCCACTTGACGACTTGAAAATGCTCCAAGGGCTACTTTAGCCTTTTCTTTCAATTTCTTGTTCTTCTTCTTCATGAAAGCCTATAACATGAAACATTTAAAGAATATTATTCATACATGACATGTATACATATGTTTGCTAGAATATGACGATATTACTTACAATTGTCTTGCTTGTTTTCCTTGATAGATTAGAGATGTAGGTTTTAGCAACGTTAAGAGCTTTTTGTAGCTTTTCAGTTGTACTCCTTGGAACCTAGGAGATTGCATTGGTTGTATTAGTTTGAAATTTTAGGGGAATACATGAGAAAGAAAGAAAAAAAGGAAAATCACTTACATGGGTGGTATTAGGCGGAAAGAAAGCCACCAATGGTATAGCCTCAATAGGAAGTTTCTCTTGGATGAAATTTTCACTATCATCCATAGTCATAATCCTTAAATCCGCTAGGTCTTGAACATCACCTAGAATAGTTTCCAAATGGGAAATTGTCATATTCGCATGGAATGAAGGACAAGAAAAACTAGTTAAATCCCCTAGAGCCCGCTTTCTAGTATAAGTTTGGGAACTTGAGGGAGCATGAAATAGTGGGAGAGATCCTAGAAGATGGAAAGAAATGAAGTCCTAGTACTCTTTACCATCATTAGGGGAAGAAAAGTCTGGTCTATAATCTTTTCCTCTTAGAGCTTCTTCAAGTTCCTCCCCCTTTAAAGATGTAGTCCAATACATGGAAATGGGAGGTGAAATAGGAACTTTCTTATCTTTCGGCCCTAGAAACCAAGCATAGGTTCTTTCGCCAAGGAACCATTCAAGAATTGAGGGACCTTTAAGAAGAATCCTTAAGCGGGTAAGGTAAGTCGCATATTGTACGAAAGGAGGAAATCGCTCGACTTCGTCCTATTGATGGTACACAATCTACAAAAGAGAGAGAATAAAGAAGTTCACCACAAAGAACCTGGGAAAATGAAGAGTTGAGAGATGAATATCTTTCCTCATCCTAAGAGAAGTAGATGAGTTGTTATCTATATGATGAAAAAGTGATCTTTGGGATAGTTTTACTCTCGATCCAAGCCTTACCCCTGGGGAAGCAATCACTTAAAGCAAACTCCTCCATTTCCTCATCATCATCATAAGATCGAGGAATCTTTATAGTGGCATCTAGAGAAAAAGGAGGGCACTTGAAAATATTGATTTCATACATCCATATCTAAGAGATGAGAGAAAAGTGAGCATGACATTGAAGAAGAATTAGTTGAAAAAAAAAAAGTTAGAAAAGCTTACCTCAATGGCCCTCCAATAGCCACCTAGGACCACTCGTCACCGACTTGCTTGGTCCATAATAGAGTAGAGATAAGATATAGCCGAAGAACCCCAATTCATGTCTTTAACCTTTTAAAGATCTCATAGTAAGGGCAAAAGGGAGAGATCCACCGTATTGGAGGTATTTTCAAAAAGTATGGTGCAAAAGAGATAAAGAAGGAAACACCTTGTTTGTTGATCCACGAGCTTGGGAGAAGTAATAGGTCTTTCGAAAATCAAGTGTTTTAGCTCAGTATAAGAAATGTGTCCATTTTTAAAGTGGAGGGTAACCCCAAGGAGAGCATTCATATAATCATGTTGAATGTTAGAATTACCTTCTCATGTTGAATGTTAGAATTACCTTCACATAAACAAGCATCAAAAGAAACTAGTTCTCCTTCAAAAGAAATTCTCGTTATGGCTACAAAGTCTAATGGAGTGATAGTTATCTCACAAATAGGAAGGTCAAATATGTGGGTGGAATCCATCCACCTTTCCATAATTACAGTTAAAGCACTGGTATCCAACCCATAACGTGAATCATACATCGGATTTTAGTATGGTTTTCCCTCAGACATTTCCCTATAAATACAAGACTTAATTTCCTTCTCAAAAGATACCGACATCGACTCTCATTGAGTTATAGAATAACTGAGTCAAATTTTTCTTAGTTGACTCTTCCTTCTCCCTCCTTATTCAATATTCTTTATCATAAGTGGTTCATTTCTCTTTGATTTTGAACCGATTTCTCCAACTCTCTTTAAGTGGGAGGAATAGAAGACATAGAGCGATCTCTCTTTGAGTCAATCTAGAAGCATCAATTCGAAGCACGTCATAGTGCTCATCTTACCAAACCAAAGTGAAACTCCGATCTGGGCGAACTCTACAAAGTCATCTCCGTGAACCAAGGTATCGTGTTTGTTCCTTGAAATTAATTGGTATAAATCAATTAAAAAGAACCACAAAATTATTTTTTTTCTTAAAATCGAATCAAACCCCCTTCGCAATAAGGGAGAACTATATGGGTTTTGATTCTCATGGGATACACAGGCAAGCTGTCCCATAGCTTCAAATCAAAAAACACCAAAAAACCTTACTTTTTCTCTTAATTTAATCTGTTTTAATGTTATTTTGGGAAATGTGTGGTTAATTTAGAATTTTTATTGAGGGTTAGAGTTAACATTCCCTATTATTAGTTTTTTTTATGCATTAAACTTTTTTTATCTTTTGTTTAATGTTAAATATATATATGTTTTATCATATTTCATACATTGTATATTTGTCATCCTTATAACTTACTCATGAAATCATAATTTTCATAAATCAATTATTAAATGATAAGCCAAAATGATAGTTATTATAAACAAAAAGTTTAGTCTCAAGTTTAGTTCCAGTTTAAAAGTCTAGTAATTTTATCCATGAGTTATATTTTAGAGTCAAAACAGATTTTCCTTTTTTTCCTTAAAAATAATGGTGACGATTTCGCTAAATTTCAAAACAAAAAATTAAAAATCAATTTGTAAATACAAGGTGAAAACTATCTTTAATCAATGAAAAATTATCCCCTTAATTTGCGTATCTCAATACTCGAGCAAAATCTCTGGCTCTATATTCTTTTTAATCACTCTAAAGATGAGTTAATTTTAGATAGAGCAGATTCCTAAAAGCAGCATTACCAACCTAAAAAATATTTCTTTTCACACTTTTAATCTATTTATTATAAATTTATTTCTTCTCTTAAAAAGAGAAACAAAATGAGAAAGATAACATTAAATTATAACATAATTTTTCTATTAGTAGCTAGAACCGTTGCACACATTTATATCCTTTAATGGTATAAAATATAATATAATTTTTTTTCCCTTTTTGCCTCCTTCAACTTCTCTGTAAATAACAAATAATCTAATATATATCTTTCTATATTTCTTAGTGTTATTAGAACAACGGATTTGAAAAGCCAAAGAAACCTTTGCAATATTATAATTATAATGTAAACTGCTTTACTAATTGATCCCTCTTTGTGTACGGGTATTCGGTACAGAGAATCGATTTGGTCCATCCCTCCATCCCCTTCTTTTTACTCCAAAATAATCAAATATTTATTTTGTAATGCATTGAAAAATTCAAATTATAATTTTTTTTTTTCCTTTTCTTTGAATGCAATTTTCTTTTTGATCTTTTTCTTTTTCAGATATTCATTGAGTTTGGAATTGCATATCTAATGGGCGTCTCTTTTTTTTTAATTTGTTTATTATTTTTTTTTTCTAAATATCATATCTCTTTATTTAAAATTTTATCAATTTAAATAGTTGATTCAAGTAGTAAATGGATTTGTTCTCTACCTAAATGATTAAAATTTAATTTTTAAAATCATATTATAAATAATAAATTTTCTCATTTATAAATTTCTTAGATTGAGTTTGAATAATATAGTTTTGATAATTTATTATCCGATAACTTATTCAAAACAACACATTTTATTAAATAAAAAATATATATATATAGTAAATTCTTTTTAATCATAAATGCAATTACTTCAAAATTACTTATTATATTAACATAATGCTCATTGAACACAATTACTGAGCTTGAATTACATTAGCAAAGTTCCTTTACTTTTTGTTTCAGTAATATTAATGTTATAGATTTCAATACAATTTTGACCATATATTTTTTAGGTGAAAATTTCAGCATATTATTGATATATATTATACCCAAATAATTTTTTTCAAGCTCTTTGACTATACAAATTTGATTAATGAAATCATTAATTTAAATATTAATAGTTTATCAAATTTACAAAGTTAAAGAGTCCAATTAATATTTCAAAATTTTAAAATTAAATTAATAATATGATATAAAAAATTTAATTATCTATTAAGCTCTTTTTTAAATATAATTCTATAGATTACATATAAATTTCAGCCTTTATGGGATATTGTCTAAATGATATCATATAGTTATATGCATTATATGATCAAATAACTTCATAATTATTTCTTCGGTTAATTTGCAGCTTTTGAGTTTGAATAAGAGTTATTCAATGTGCCAAGACTGAACTATGATAATTACACCACTAACAATCCCATCATCAACTTTATTATACTTAATCACCCTTTGCAAGAACTTTTTCAAAGCTTTATAGTGATCTTCAATAGTGATTGATTTGACCATCATATCATCCACGTAAACTTCAATCTCTTTATGAATTATGTTATAAAATAAGGTGGTAGTCATACACTGGTAACTAGCACCAGCATTTTTTAATCTAAATAACATTATTTTATAACAAAAGGTTTCCCATTCCTTGATAAAGGCAGTTTTCAACTTATCCAACTCAACCATCATAATTTGATTGTATCTAGAGAACCCATCACAGAAGGATTAACAACCCATTCTAGTTGCGTTATCCTATAATACCCTATAAATGTATAACATGTTTTGTGAAATAAGTTCTCAGTATGTAATTTAAAATTATCGAAATGACTAAAAATAATTTTGAAAACTCAGTTTGAGCGAAAACGAGAAACTTTTTCGAAAATTGTCGGTATCGATATCTCTGTCGCAAAAATAACGATACGGTCGACGGATAAATTTCTAATTTTGACAAGAGGTTAAATGTTTATGTGTATGCATGTGTAAATACAGTAAAAAGAAAGATGAGAAAAATATTTAAGCACACTGATAAAGTAAGTAATAGCAAAATCATAAATAAAGAGAACTTTAGGGGTATAGTGGAATTTCGACAATTTGAGTTTCAAAACGGTTTTGAAACTATTTTTATTAAATAGTATTAATAAAAATAAGATGTTCGAATATTCACTTTGAAATCTAATTCCCGATAGAATTGTCAGAATAAATTACTGAGCGAAAATGTGGCAAAAGCACAATTTAAGGAAAGTTGAAAGACCAATTGAAAATTTATCGTTTGTGACTTAGTATATAAGCTTGCCTTAGAAAATATTTTTGCTTATTTGGTGTTCTTCATCCGTGAGCTTCATTTCCATTTTCCAATTGATTTTTCCTTCCATTTTGTTAAGGAAAAGTGCTGGAAACTTGATTTAAACTACAAATTATCCATCCTCCATCAAATTTCATCCATAGAAATCAAGGAATTTCAAGAACACAAGCATTGGAATTTTCGGCCAAATCAAGTAATTGAGGTATATTATGATTTTGTTTGATTTTATGATTTAATTAGAGTTATTTGATGTTAATTAGATTGGGTAATTGGTTTAATTGCATCAATTGATGCATTAAGTATTTTTGCCCAATTTCTAAATTCTAAACCTAAGTTGTATGGATGGATTTTGTGTAAATGAGTTAGGATATGTAAATTGAGTATAGAATAAGTCAATTGGATGTGTATTGGTGATTAATTGATGTTCATATTATAGTAGAAAATTCAATTGAAAAAAGTTGCCAAATTTGCCTACTTTAAAGAATTTGAGGAATTTGGTGGCAAAGCAATTTTGCTAGGTGATTTGGAGTTCTAGGTGAGTCTTTTATGCGTCATTTGTCTTGCCTAAATTGATAAAATGTCAATTGAAATCCTTATGCAAAATGGCCAAAGTGGCCGAACCATGTTTAGGGCAAAATTGCCTATTTGTGTTCTTATTTTCCTATGGCTTTTACATGCCTAATTAATTCCTTTGATGTTGTTTATTGAGTTGTGTTTGTTGCCTATGGAATTGCTTACAATGTGTATGTTTGTTGATAATTGGGGCAATGTCAATGTTACACCAAAATCATGCCAAAATGTCTATTGAATATTACATACTAAGTATTCGATAAAATGCCTAGTCTAAAATTCCATAAGCCAACCAATTTGAATGTCACCATCGCCAGCAACAATGGCATGCCAATTGCGTCAACTTTTTAGCCGTAAATGACTAATTTATGTTTGTTCCCATTATTGGTTGCTAGACCTTTGGTCATCGTTTAATTGATTATTATTGATGTCTTATTGACTTTATGCTCATTCAATTGATTATTGATGAGTTATTGATACTTGTCGATGCCATTATTTTGAAATGGTATCTATTGATGTATTTATTGATTCTATTGATTTCGAAGATATTTGACAGAATTACCGTTTCGACAGGGTAGTGAATTCATACTGTCGGTATTGTACACAATGTCTTGTTATAATACCCTGTACTAGGAAGGGATATCCTAGTCATAAGACCCGTATAGTCTTATATATATATGTGTGTGTGTGTGTGTGCGTGTGCGTGTGCTTGTGCAATTTGTGTTTGACATATCTCTATGCATTTCATGGCTCTATATCTGTCATTTCCATTTTATCCATGCGATATACTTTCCATTGATGTGATTGTTTACTTATAGTCATATTTTGTACTTAATTCTATATTACAGAGATTCGGGGTAGATTAATTCATTTATTTCATCTGCCTAATGCTTATTGATATTCCATTATCTAATTATTGGTCGATGCATATCAGATTCACTAAGTATCATATATACTCACCCTCTCACTGTTTACCCTCTCAGGTGCAGAGTAGGAGGCAGATATCCCAGCTCTTTTGACTCTCTATGGATTCTGCAGTTTTTAGACAATGTAATTATATTAAACACTATATTATTTTGTATGTTCTTATCCTAGCTGCTCCATGGGTTTTGTATAGTATAGTTAGAGTATGAACATGTATGCATGGGAATATTGGAAATTATTAATTGATATGATTATGGTATTTATAGAAAGATACAGAATGAATGGCAGAGTGACAGAATGAATAGTGGTTATGTGAGTGAATGGTTATATTTATTGTTATTGATTGATGATGGGTATATATGTTTCCGCTGCGATATTGTGATTGCATTGTAGTGATTGATGGGTTCTCCAGGTGTCGGTCGCCTCGGCATCTCTCTCACCCTAGGACCATCGCGGTCCGGAAACGGGTCGTGACATATCCATTAACACATAGATGTGCGGTAAAGGAAATTCATCCTTAGGAGAAACCTTATTCAAATCCCGGTAATCTACACACATCCTGACCCTCCCATCCTTCTTAGGAACATAAACTATATTGGAAAGCCATTCAGGATAATCTATTACTTTTAGAAACCTAGCCTAAATCTTTTTAGCCACTTTATCTTTTACTAATTTGGCCCATTCCGGCCTCAATCTTCTAAATCTTCGCTTAACTGGTCTTATGTAAAGGTCGGAATAGTGTGTTTAACTATGGAGTGGTTTATTCTAGGCATATCTTTATAACACCAAGCAAAAGCCTCTTGATTTCTAATCAATATTTCTTTAATCTTCTCACTTTATATAGATGCAAGATCAGACCCTAATTACAATTCTTTTGGGTTTTCACTTGTATTTAAATTAAAAAGATGCAATTGCACATAATTAATATGAAAGATGCTTTTGGAATGCATAATATTGTGAGGTAGCGCCCGAACACCGAGATACTCAAATCAAAAAGGGCAAATTCCCACAAACTAAAGGCAATTTCAACCAAATTGTTTTTTTGACTTTTGAAAATCGATAGTCGTCACCTTCATTTTTATGGGGAAAAAACCCCCATTTTAACTCCAATTCATAATTCAAGGATAAAATCACTAGACTTTCAAACCGAGACTGAGCTCGGGGACTAGGTTTTTGGTTTATAATAACTCAAACTTTGGATTTTTATTTAATAATGGGTTAATTATTATTTATCTCCTATAGAATGACACAATATACTAAATCTCCCTAACCTTTCAAAAAATATACTAACTCCCCCCTGATGAATGTCATAATATACTACTAGACCCTTTCGTCTAATTTTGTCGTTAGTGAACCGTTAATCAATCCTACAAGGATAGTAAAAAGACAGAAATACTTTTACCCTTTAATTTTAATTAATTACATTCTATTTTTACTTTATTTTTTTTTAGGATTAAAAAATACATTTTCATACTTTTGACAAATTTGAAAATAAAAATATTTTTTAAAAATATTTTTATTTTATTTTTTTAAAAATAACAAATAAAAAATAAAAATATTTTTTAAAAAATATTTTTTACTTTTTATTTTTAAATTTTTCAAAAATATGAAAATGAATTTTTTATTTGTATTAAAAATTTTAAGAAGAAATAATTTAATTTCTTCTTAAATTATTTTTAAAATAAAAAATAACAAATAAAAAATAAAAAAAAAATATTTTTATTTATTTTTTATTTTAAAATTTGTCAAAAATATGAAAAAAAAAAAATTTAACCTTAAAAATTTTTTTTAAAGAAAAATAGAATATAATTAATTAAAAATAAAGGGCAATAATATTTCTGTCTTTTTACTACCATTGTAGAATTAATTAATGATAAAATTAGACGGAAGGGTCTAGCAATATATTATAATATTTATCAAGAGGGAATTAATGTATTTTTGAAAAGTCAAAAGAGAATTTAGTTTATTGGATCATTTTACAAGGAAAAAATAGTAATTAATTATTTATTAATTGATTTATAAAAATAGATTTTATTAATAAATTATAAGTTATAAAATTCATGAATATAATAAAATAAAATAAGTAATATAAAAATTCATAAAGTAAGCAACGTAAGGTAAAAATAAAAGGTTTTTTCACTATATTTACAACATCTCTAACTACTGTGACCTTGGCCAAAAAATTACTATTCTCGTCCACGACCATTCCATTGATTATATATAATCCCCCCAACTCCGTCCCCAGCACCATCCCCACCGCCTTTTACACCGCCCATTGCTCCACTTTTGTCACCGCAATTTTCTCAGCCGAAATGTGATTGTACTATAGCACCACCATATATCAGTTGTTGATGGTAAAAATTCCAATGGGGGTACAGCTGAAAATACAAGGAATCATATTTGGACAGTCTTGCATATTATTGTTTTTGGTGGTGTGAATTTATCATGGTAAATATATTTTTATTTTTTTAGAAAAGCATGACAGATTGAATTTTATTTTTTATTTGCAATGATATTGATGGAGAAACAAAAATATTGGAAAGGAGGTATTATTAAAAAAAAAAAAAAAAAACTTATTTTTATTTTAGCAACCATAATATTTATACTTTTTATATTAACTTACAAAAGTAAGAATTCAATTAGTTATTGGTTGAATTCATATACAAACAATAATAATTACTGGCAGATTCAGAATTTTAGTTTAAAAAGATAAAAGTTGGTGATTTAATCTAATTAGAAAAATTCTAAAAATTAAAGGGATGTAAATAAAAATTCAAAAATAAATATGAAAAATACAAAAATTTAAAGGGATAAATATAAAAAATAAAAATAAAAATAAAAATTTAGATAGGAAAACTAAAAAAAAAAAAAATTATGTGGCTGGAGAGCTACCTAATAATGCCAAATAAAAGTGCTCCTCAAGTCATCAAGAATTTATTCTTAAATAGTAAAGCAATTTTCAACAAAATCTATATATATTTTAATAATATAAGTTAAATAAAAAAACAATGAAAACGAGCACAAAGCATGAGTTCGCAATTAGTAATATATATTTTTTAAAATAAAATTACTATATATATTTCAATTGTTATTGATTTTTTTATAATTATGGAAATTTATTTTTGTATTATGTAAATCAAACCTTTATAGTATCATTCGATGTAATGCCCCTACACAATGGGTAGATAATTCTCAAAATTATTTATAAATACTTAATTATATGTTCTTTGCTTATATTGCTTTTTTTAAAAGTTTAGGCAGCAACCAAATAAAAATCTGAGTAGACTTTACAAGAAATTCGTGATTAGTGATAAAAATTAGCGACGACTTTATTTTCATCACTATTTTACGACAAGTAACGAAAGATAGCCTCGGAAAGTTGATTAAAATATTAAAAAATAGAGAAAAAATAACCGATATATTAGCGAGGAAAATTTATCGTCGCTAATATATGACTGATCATTTGGCGACACCTATCAGCGACAAATAATTTGCGAAGGTTTGAGAAGCTCGCGTGTTTGCGACAAGCTATAATTAAAATTGCGATGGATTAATCCGTCGCTATTTTAATATCAAAAACAAAAGTATGCCCTATAAATTTTTCATTCTCGCGCTCTCTTTTCTTTCTTCTCGCGCCCTTCTGTTCTCTCCTTTAAACTTTATCGCGTCCCCGAGCTGGTTCATCTTGCCACGCTGATCTATGTCCGCCAACAGTCTGGGTGATCTTGCCGGCGAAGGATCGTTGCTGGTGTCCGTCAATGGTCCTTCTCATCTTCAGGTAAGTAAATTTTTTTTTTTTCTGTTTATAATTTTTTTTTGTGTTTGTCTATAATTGAAAAAATAGACTTTTTCAATTTTAGGTCTCTCTCTGCGACTTCTCACTATTCTTTATGCCTATTGGTTCTCCGGAGATGCGTCGCTGCTCTGCCGGTACGTAGTGCATTGCCATCATTTCATTAAATCTCGCTTAATACTGAAGCTAATTAGCATTATCATTAACATCCTTTTTTTTCTATTTTGCTGTTACTCTGTTGAAAGGTTAAATTATGGATTTTGCTTTGAATATTGTTCTTGTTGATGGCCTTGTAGTATTATTTCTTTAATTATTATTGTTTCTTTTCTTTTCTGCGATTTCTTTTCCCGTCTTTATTTTCCTTCGAAATCCCTGATTTTCACATATGAAATTATAAACTGAAAAGCCCAATTCCAGGTTCTTCTCCTGCCTCTTCTTCTTCTAAGCCAACCCAGGTCAGTAATTTGAGCTTTGCTTGCTTCCTATTTGTGACTATAAGTTTTTATAAATTATGGGTGTTTCTTTTTTATCAGAGAAAGGCTTGACATTTGATCAGAGAAGGGCTTCAATTCGCATAATTGAGTATGTGTTGAACTTTCACTGATTTTCACTTACATTTCAAGTGTGCAATTCTTAATATTTACTTGAAATTTTTCATTTTGATCAATACTTTGCTTAGTGGCCTAAATTTTTCATTTTGATCAATACTTTGCTTAGTGGCCTTTTCCGTCTGCGACATTTTGTAAATGCTTTTGCCATGTTTTGATTGATTTTTCTGTCTGCCTGTGAAGCTCTGTAAATGTTACTTCAGTTCTGCAGTTGTGCAGTTTGACTATTTTCTTCTATGTTGGCCAAGTTGGCCTTTGTCGAATGTCCAGCAGCAAGGACAATTATGAAATATTATACAGCCGATAATGTGAACAAATATGATGCAATATGCACTATTCTTTTCCTTCTTAAAATTTTACTTATATAGTGTCTAATTGTACTGGTTTAGGCTGAAGCATGAATTTAGATGGATTTTCATGATTTTGGATGGACAGGTCCAGGAACAGTTTTTTGTGATAATATGAATCTTCTATTCATGTCTCTATCAATTGCCACTTCAAGTATGGTTGCAACTTCACTTGCCAAAGGGGTTAAATTCTTCCACTGTTGATATTTAATGCAAAGAAAATTTGCTTGTGAATTTGAATTTTGAGCTGAACTGACAATTGCATGTCAATTTTCTTGATAAACAAGACATTTTAATTTTATAAAAATTTCAAGTAAATTAAAGATTTTTCCTATAGTGAAAATTCATCCATATATATTTCTATTAAAATAAACTCCTTGTGCTTTAAAAACAGTATTCTGTACTGGAGTTGTTAAAATTTGAGGATTTTCTTTAATCCTAAAGTTCAGGGTACTTGTGTTCTTTAGAATTTGAATGACTCCATTGATTTTTAAATTGTAGCTTATAATCATGTAAATGCCTGAGTAAACCAAGGAAAAGATACATACTCTCGGGTACTTTTGGTATTGGCAGGCCGCAATGGAATGGAATGTAAAATGCATTTGATTACATTACATTCCATTACAATCTACCAAATGTATCCTTAATGTTCAGTAGTGCCTTGTATTGCAAGAAGTTAAGAATTCAAATCTTGACACTGTGAGGCCTCGCCCGAGCACTGTTCCGGTCCGTTAGGAATCAAAATGCTTATTTGGGTTCAATTTCACTATCGAAACAGTTGTCACTTTTATTTTTTGGAACTTATCTCTTTAATTTCTTTTGAAAATGATTTTGAGACTCGCCACCTTAATTTATTTTTTAGTTGGGAAAATAAAAGGTAAAAACCTATAATTTGACTCCATTTTAATTTATCCCAAGAAAAGTGCATTAGTCTTTTGAAATCAAAGAGGATTCGAGGACTAGCTTTTAATTTATTCTTTAAAATACTTGTTTGACTAATTAATATAAAAATAACTTTAATGAAAATAATTTCATGAACTAATGTATAATGAAATGACAAAAATGAATGAATGATTTTATTCTTAAATAAAATAAATACAACCATATATAAAAAAAAGTTCATAAAATTAAAGTAATTAAAAAAGAAAATTACAATAAAAACCAATGATATGGGATACTTTCTTTAGCCCTTATGAGATTGTAGGAAAGTTACACATTCTCCAAAATAAGAAGGTGATAGGAGGAAAAGTTGTTTATTTTAATTTGGATTGGCTACTTGGACCAAGTGTGCCTGCATATCCCTTTGAATATGAATCAAAATCCATGCAGTTCTTTCTTTTTGCAAAGGAGTTGGTTTGATTTTAAGTTTGATTTATTATTATTATTATTATTATTATAAAAAAAGACGAGAAAAACTATAATTAAAAGAAGAGTTAAACCTTGTGTTATTCTTGAAGTCAAAGTAGGATGGAGGATTCTGTCTAATCGAAGTCTCACTTCCAAAGTGTAAAGGTATTTAATTAAGTCCAAATTTATTTTTTCCAAATTGATTCAAGGAGAATTAACTTGATCGTCTCGCAAAGGAAATTATTAGCCTTAGGAATCTTATAGGGAGAAAATAAGGGAGAAGATTAGAAGGTTGAGGGGACAACCGTCAACTAACAACTAGGAGTGAGTAAAATGATGGAATGGGACCTGTTTATATAGGTCAATGAGGGGTGGAGAGAGTCGTAAACTTTTGAAAAGGATGATGTCAAAACTCAAACCAATGACCTACTATAGCTTTGATATGTTGCTTACTGTCAGGCTACTTTTGTTCTTTATTCATTGTAGCCCATTTTTATTTATAAAGGTTTAAGGGTGCAAAAACACGTGTTCATAGCAACCCCTCATCATGGTTGTTTTTCTTGAAAAGTAATCATGATTATAGTGAACACAAGCTATCACAGTCCGATTGGGTGAGAGATTCTAAGGCTATCTTAGGAAGGTTTGATAAGATTCTAAGACTACCCTTAGGAAGGTCTAATAAGATCCTAAGACTGCCCTGGGAAAGTCTAAAAAGCTCCTAAAGCTACCCTTAGAAATGTCTAATAAGATCCTAAGGTTGTCCTTAGGAAAGTCTGAAAAGCTCCTAAGGATACCCTTAAGAATGTTTGATAAGATCCTAAAACTACCCTTAGGAAGGTTTGAAAAGCTCTTAAGGCTACCCTTAGGAAAGTCTGATAAGATCTTAAAGCTACCTTTAGCAAGGTTAGATAAGATCCTAACTCTATGCTAGATATTAGACGTTAATCCTAAGGATGGCCCAGGATGGCTGATTGTAGAAAAGGGAAACTTAACTTTGCTCTAGGTTTCAAAATGAGGGGTCCTAACTCTATGCTAGATTGATAAGGATGTTATGCTAAAGTTGATACTGCTGTTAAGCTTAGTACATAGGTTGAATGTTGAAGTTGATACTGCTGATAGGCTTAACATATAGGTTGATTGTTGAAGATGATATTGGTGCTAAGCTAAGTACACAGGATGAAAATTGATACTAGAGTTGATACTGGTGCTAAGCTAAAAACTCAAGATGAATGCTGAAGATGATACTAGTGTTATACTAAACACACAAGCTGAATGTTGAAGATGATGTTGGTGTTATGCTAAGCACATAAGTTGAATGTTGGAGTTGATATTGGTGCTGTGCTAAGCACGCAGGATAAAAGTTGATGCTGGTGTTATGCTAAGCACACAAGCTAAATGTTGAAGATAATATTGATGCTATGCTGAGTACATAAGATGAAAGTTGATGTTGGTGTTAAACTAAGCACGCAAGCTGAATATTGAAGATGATAATGGTGCTTTGCTAAGCACACATGATGAATATTGAAAATGATATTGGTGCTATGCTAAGCATACATTATGAAATCTGATGATGGTGCTAAGCTAAGCACGCAAGCTGAATGTTGAAGATTATAACGGTGTTATGCTAAGCACATGGGATGAATATTAAAAATGATATCGGTGCTATGCTAAACACACAAGTTGAAATTGATGTTGATACTAAGCTAAGTACGCAAGCTGAATGTTGAAGATGATAATGATACTATGTTAAGTGCGCAGGATGAATGTTGAAGATGATATTGGTGTTATGCTAAGCATACATGATGAAATTTGATGCTGGTGCTAAGCTAAGCATACAGGATGAAAGCTGATGCTGATGCTGATGCTGATGCTGATGCTGGTGCTGGTGCTAAGCTAAGCACACAAGATAAAAGCTGATGCTGGTGCTATGCTAATCACACAAGATGAAAATTGATGCTAGTGCTATGCTAATCACACAAGATGAATGCTGAAGATGATACTAGTGCTATACTAAGCACACAAGACGAAAGTTGATGTTGGTGCTATGCTAAACACACAGGATGAAAGCTGATGTTGGTGCTATGCTAAGCACACAGAATGAAAGCTGAAGATGATACCAGTGTTATGCTAAGCACACATGATGAAATATTGAAGATGATACTAGTGCTTTGCTAAGCAAACAGGATGAAAGCTTATACTGATGCTATGCTAAGCACACAAGCTGAATGTTGGTGCTATGCTAAGTACACAAGATGAAGGCTGATGTTGGTGCTATGCTAAGCACACAAGATGAATGTTTAGAGTTTTGTTTTAGAAAAGGTTTTGGTTTCAGGCATCTTTCAGGATGAAGTCGGGTGAAAAAGGAATTTTTGATTTCAAACATGTCTCATAATAAAATTGAGTGGAAAATGGATTTTGATTTCAAACATTTTTCAAGATAAAATCAAGTGGAATTGGATTTTGGTTTGCCATGGACTGCTTGGGTTTAAAACGATTTTGGTTTGCCAAAGTTGTTTGAGCTTAAAAAGATTTTGGTTTGCCAATGTCTGCTTGGGTTTAAAATGATTTTGGTTGTCAATAACTGCTTGGATTTAAAATGATTTTGGTTGCCAATGATTGCGTGGGTTTAAAATGATTTTAGTTTGCTAATGGTTGCTTGAGCTTAAAAAGATTTTGGTTGCCAATGGCTGCTTAGGCTTAAAATAATTTTGATTGCCAAGGGTTGCATGGGTTTAAAATTATTTTGATTGTCAAGGGCTGCTTGGGCTTAAAATTTCGGTAAGGGTTCAACTTCAAGTATCTTTAGAAGTTGAGGAAATGACATGTGACTTAAGAAATCTTCCCAAAGTCCAATGAAATGATATGATACAATTTACGATACCCCTAAATTGGAAAGAGTTTGATAAAATCTGATATTTCTTGAGTTTGAAAAAGGTGGCACCATTGCCATAGAATTTTGAAAGGGTGGCATTGTTGCCAGGGAATTTTCAATAGGTGGCACTGTTGCCAGGCAACTAAAAAGAGTTTGATGTAATGTAATTTAGGATGCCCTAAATTGAAAGGAGTTTGATGAGATGCAGGGTCCTAACACTATGCTAAGTTGGAAGTGAAAACCAAAGCTATCTCAAGACAATCAATTTTTTTGAAAAAGCAAACCTAAGTCCGTTCTAGGTTGAAATATGAAATTACCTTAGAAGAGTTTGAAAAGTTTTGATTGGCACAAATTGAGACTTTAAGTCTTATATGAAATGCATCCAAAGTCTTGTTTAGGTATGCAAAAATGAGAATGCATCTATGGATGTATTTATGATCTGGGTACCTTTAACCAGTGAAAGGTTGACCTGAATCTATATGGTGATTAAGGTGATGATTTTTTGAGAGATATCAGATGTGTGATTGAGGTTTCAATAGGATGCCCCACTTTTGAAGGATGGTGATTTGGAGAGATGGCCCACAATTTGGGGAATGATGCTTTGGAAGGAAGGTGACTTGGTCACTTTGATCAGCATTGATGTTGGAAGATTTCAACTTTCTTGTTTGACCTTGGCTTGGCTAAAAGGAGTATGAAGGGTTGTTACATTGGTTTTAATCATGCTCAGATTAGGTCTAAGGATTTATCTTGGATGTCTACGGTCGGTTTTGGCCTCGAGTGGATTAGTCTTGTCAGATCGGTTTAGGTCATCTTGGAAAGGCTATAGTCAGGTTTGACTTTGAGGTTGATTGGCCCTGCCTGATTGGTTCAAAGGGTAGGTTTGAGGTATTTAAACCAAAATAGTTTTTTGGATTTCAATGAAAGTCCGTGTACTCGACTCTTTTCAAAGGTGATCTATCCTTATTTTGTACAGGATGAATTTGTGACTGACTTTGGCTCAACTCAAGAGACTTTGTCAAACAATCTTGGGCTTTTGGTAAGATGGTTTGACTTACTTGGCTATCCAAGGATGGTTGGAAAAATTTGTTACTACTTATGAGTTCTGATGAATTGATTTCTATTTACCCTTGAAAATTGGCCTTCAGTAATGAACAAGTAGAAAAATTGAACCTTTTGAAAAGTTTCGGGAAGCATGATTTGATTTTGATTTTGCCATTGAAATTTGGGCTTCAAGGGTGATAGGTTAAATCTTTTAAGAGGTTTTGAACCTTTTGGAAGGTAGAATTGATTTTTGGAGGTTTTATGAGTTTGCTGTTGTAGCATGATTTATAGCGAAAACAAAAGGAGCTATTCCTGTTGCCTAAGATTGATTAGATCCTTCAGATGACGCTATGTTGATTTGGATTTGGTAAGACTGACACATGAATCAATGACTTGAATGAAAAGCCATTCAAAATGAATTAAGACTCTCTAATATGATGTTTGAGCATTTGATTTAAGGAATGACGATTTTAGATGACTTGTATCGGATGACAGGTTTGATCTACTTAACTGTTTTGACCAAGCAATGATTTAGAGGATGATGACTTTAAAAGTCACGCCCCAAATGAGGGACAAGAGCAGCTTAGCCATATAACTGCTTTAGCTAAGCAATAAGATAACTGACAAAAAAGATATACCCCTGATGTGAGATAATTTAAGAAAACATCTTTCAACATGAAGAAGAATGACTCTAAATGATTGACTTAAGAAATGACTTTGAATGACTTATGACTATGAATGATTGACTAAAGAAATGACTATGAATGATTAACTGAAGAAATGACTCTGAATGATTGACTCAAGAAATGACCGAATGATTGACTCAAGAAATGACTCTGAAGAGAGGTGGAGTTGTTCAATTCTCTTTAAACTATTGACACGAAGAGGAATGAACTTTTATTGTGACAAACCAAACTATGTACTACTTTTGAGTGAGATAGTACAAACTATACTGATGTATTTTGAACTTTTGATATTTGAACATGATAAACTATCTTCCTTTTATTATGGAAAAAGAAACGGATTTGAATTTTCGAATTGTCTGCTTTGACTTGGGAATCCAATTTGATCTAACTTTCAATTGAGCCGCGCTTTCGGATTTTCAACTTGACGGTCTCGCCCTTACTATTGCCTAAGTCGCCCTCTCTGATTTTCAACTTGGTGAACCTCTTTTTTTTTTGTTAGTGTAAGAGAATCAACATAAGAATGTAATATTAGCACATAAAGGAAAACCTTACTTCAGTAGGATGACACTCTTGCCATACAAGATTTTCTTGAACACATATGGGACAAATCAACTATGAACTGAAACTCTAACTATACTCTTGCTTGGATTTTAGATAGCATTGATTTAGATAGAAGACAACCATTTTTATAACCGTAAGACTCTGTTTTGACTTGTGATTATTTTTTTACAGCATGGTTTTGATGATCATACTCATTAGTTTGAGGCGATAAAGAGAAGGCCAGTGATGTTGAATCTTTTCCTTAAGCAAATTCACAACTTTCTTTTTGGACATGAAATTAATTTTCAATGATGATCTTGAGAGATTTTCCAAACCCACAAAAGATGTTGGTGTAGAAGAAGCGTGCTTCCATTTTTGATTTCAACATCAAGGTATGTCAATTTGAAGATTTTTCAACGATATATATGCCCCAATTGCAGAGAGCAAATGAATGGCAGTTGGATGCAAATGGATCTATGGTTGCTTTTAGAACTTTGTATGGATTTGATATCACTATGAACCCAATCAATAAGCTTCATCACATATCTCATCATTAGTTAGGATGAAATTGATTCAAAAGTTCTTTTATTTGGTCTAGTTGCCCCCTTTCATTATGAATGCTTTCCTTTTCCCTATCCAAATGATGAGCTTGAGCTTGATTATAGCCTACATGGGGACGATCTATGAGACCATTGCAAAACCAATCATGTGGTTTATTAGGAGGGGAAGAAAAGAAAATCACCTTCCAGCAAGCTTTGTTCAAACATTTGAACTTTTCCATCTTTTTTCAAATCGATACAATGAATGGCAGGTGATTGGTTCAGTGCATTCATTTGATGCCTTATGCTTTTCACAAACAACTTTTACTTCATGTGCTTATGTTCTTGAATTTTTTATGCGAAACAATTTACACACTTTTGGACTATCCCCTCCTTGTCATAATGCCAATGATTTTCCTTTGTGCCAATTGATTCTTTTGCCTTTATCTTTTTCTTCTCTCTTTTTTATTTTTTTATTTTTTTATTTTTTTGATTTTTTTTTCTTCACATTCAAATTGGATTTTAAAAACAAAAAACAATCAAAATAAAAATGAAGAAATGAGAATATAAGAATTCAAAATTTTATTATGATAAAGAATATCATCATCCATGGTTACATTGAAAGAAGGACAAGGAAGATCAATTACAGACTCGAAAAAGAAAAAAGAAGTACAGGACTCAACGGATTGGGACTGGGACTTAGACTCTAACATTCAACCTCAGACAGGTTAAACTAGCTGGGCTTGAACTCCTCCATAACATGCTAATCAGCTTTGATTGACTAGTGAAATGAGGTGTGGTCTATTTTCACTTGCTTTCTTGCATTTTCAGAACTGAGAGAGTTGATAACAGTTCAAAGGTCAGTGAGAATGTTAGGTATTGGTCCAGGAGGAAAGACATCTTCACTATCAATGAGGTATTGGATTTTATGCCTCAAGTTTTTGCACATATCTGTCTTGTGCCCAGCTCCTTGATGATACTCACAATATTCATTAGTACAGTAGCTTTCGGGTTGAGTTTTTGGAGGTTCCTTTGGTTCTAAAAGTATCACCAAATTGGATTCAAAGGCCTTCTTGTAAACCACATTCAAGGGTATGCCCAAGTCAGTGAATTTCCTTCTTTCCAGTTTCAGGGATTGTCAGTTGAAAATGGTAGTTACCTTCCTACTCTTCTGCTTGGTGGAGATAATAGCAATGAAACAGGAGCTGTTATTCTTCTTATACCTTTTCCCCACTGTGTGACCTTGTTCGAGCAAGGTGGTGTTACACTTCAAGGACTTTCCAATTGGTACATGGGTGATGATTTTCTTACCTTGAAAAGGATTCAAGGGTGAGGAAAGGTCGATATTTGTGCTTGGTGTTACATAATGTACATAGTAGGAGCTTGATTAGAGGATTGCCACTTAATTAGTTTCCATTTAAATCATTCTTATTCTGTATATAATAGTAAGCATAGTACAGATCATAATATATATTAATAAAATACCTTTCCTCATATTCTACATTGTATTAGAGTCTTAGGGTTCTAGGGTTTTTGTTTTGATTTCTGAAAAATATTTCCAACTGCCGTCAGTTTTAGGAAAAGCCCAAAAAGAGTTATTTGCTTGGGTCACTCTAGAGAGTGACAATTTTGTGCCACCGCCCACACCTAGAAAAACGCCAACCACCGGCAAGCCAATCTCCAAAGTTTCATCATCGGACAGTCAGTGAGTGTTGCTCATGTGCCACCTGTCACTTGTCATCTGACCCTCACGCGCTGGTGCGTGTCCTCGTCTCCGGCCACATTTACTAATCCGGTTCATTTTCTGACATCGATTTGTTGATTTCAGCCTCTGGGTATCTCTAGTTGTTGATTCTGGCCACCTTCATCAGAAAAGACTTCCAATTTTTTACTTTTGTACTCTTTTCGCCACTGGTTTGCTATGTTTGTTTAGGATTCATTACCGACTGAGATTAATTTCTGTTTGGGTTCATTTTCTGATAGAGTTGATAAGTTTGTGAGATTATTTTTTGAGAATATTTTTGTGATGATTACTGTTTGGAAGTTCATTATCTTCTTGCTATGTTTGGGTTAT
Organism: Aleurites moluccanus; assembly: GCA_948193065.1. NCBI lineage: Eukaryota > Viridiplantae > Streptophyta > Magnoliopsida > Malpighiales > Euphorbiaceae > Aleurites > Aleurites moluccanus. The sequence goes on along the minus strand of CANXYC010561986.1, from coordinate 12,632 downwards.
TGTTTGGAGGGTATTATTTTTGGTTGTTTGGGTTATTATTTTGCTCTATTTGGAAGTTTGAGGGTATTATTTCTGCTGTTTGGTTATTTTGCTGTATTTGAAAAATTGACACAGCATTTGGGTTATTACTATTTTCTTGCTGTGTTTGGAAAATTGTTTGTTTGGGTATTTTTTCTGGATTTAAAAATGCCCGAAAATATAACAATTAATATGATTTCCGTGATGACTAAAATCACAGATGTTAAACTTCAAGGTGATGGAAAGAATTTTTTGGACTAGAGCAAATCAATTTGCTTGTATTTAAGAAGTATTGGTAAAAGTAGTCATCTCACCCGTGATCCACATAAAGCCGATGAAGCATGGTTACAGGAAGATGCTTCAATATTTTTACAGATTCAGAATTCTATTGATAATGTTGTGCTTAGTGTGACTAATCATTGTGAATTCGTGAAGGAGTTAATGGAATACTTGGAGTTTTTGCATTTTAGTAAAGGGAATGCTAATCGAGTTTATGATGTATGCAAGGCATTTTATTGGCCCGAGAAACAAGATAAACCTCTTATAGCTTATTTCATGGAGTTTAAACGAGTATATGAAGAACTCAATGTCCTGCTTCCCTTCAGTTCAGATTTTAAAGTTCAACAATCTCAACGTGAACAATTGGCAGTCATAAGTTTTCTTATTAGGTTACCTCCTGATTTTGAAACTACTAGATCCCATATTCTTTCTAGTACTAACATTCCCACTATGGAAGAAACATACTACACAAAATAATGTTCACTCTTCTCTGCATACTACTAATAATGCTTTTGTAAGTCGTACTGAACCTAGCCACCAGAGACATAACGGAGGTTCTAATGGTAGAGGATAGGAGAATAGTACTCATAGCAATTTCTTTGGACGGCAATCAGAAGGTATTACTTATTATTATTGTCATGAGCCTGGTCACACCAAATATAATTGTAAGAAACTACAAAATAAGACTCACCGCATTGCTAATGTTGCATCCTCCTCTGAGAAGTTTGTTCTTGTCTCTGCTGATGAATTCGCCCAATTTACTCAGTATCAGAAATCATTAAAGGCCACCATTCCTTCTGTCCCTACAAACGTCGAGACAGGTAACTCCAAAACATGTCGTGTCTTCATCATCAAATTGGGTCATTTATTCAACTACCACAAATCACATGACAGGTAACCCTAGTCTTTTCTCCACATTTCTTTCTCATAAAACTTCATCTACCGTTACTATAGCGGATGGGTCACCCTCTCATGTGACTGGATCAGGAACTGTTCATCCCACTTCATCTATTTCCTTATCATCTGTTTTACATCTAACTAATTTTACCTTCAATTTGATTTCTGTTAGTAAACTTACTCGAGCCTTAAATTGTTGTGCCTCATTTTTTTCCTGATTATTGTCTATTTTAGGATCTTGCGACGAAGCGGATTATTGATAGAGGTCATGAACCCGGAGGTCTCTATGTTCTGGATACAAAGGTGCCATGACCAGTTGCATGTTCCAGTGTTTTGGATCCTTTTGAAGTACGTTGCCGATTAGGACATCCCTCTCTGCAGCTAAAGAAACTTTACCCACTGTTTCAGTCTTTATCCACCTTAGCTTATGAGTCGTGTCAATTTGCCAAACATCATCGCTTATCTTCACTTCCTCGAGTCAATAAACAAGTTACGTCCCCTTTTGAGTTAGTTCATTATGATGTTTGGGGTCCATGTCCTATAATTTCCAAAACTAGGTTTAAGTATTTTGTTATTTTCGTTAATGATTACTCTCGTATGTCTTGATTATATTTAATGAAAAACAGTTCTGAGTTGTTTTCTATTTTTTGTGCTTTTTGTGCTGAAATAAAAACACAGTTTATTGTTCCTGTGAAAATCTTAAGAAGTGATAATGCCAAAGAATATTTATCATCCATTTTTCAATCACATATGACTCATAATGGCATCATTCACCAATCTTCTTGTGTAGATACACCATCTCAAAATGGAGTAGCTGAAAGAAAAAATAGACACCTTCTTGAGGTTGCCCGAACTCTTTTGTTCCAAATGAAAGTTCCCAAACCATTATAGGTTGATGCTATATCCACTACTTGTTTTCTTATCAATCGAATGCCCTCTTCTGTCCTCCATGGTGAGATCCATATTCTGTACTTTTTCCATCTAAATCTTTATTCCCAATTGAACCTAAAATATTTGGTAGTACATGTTTTGTTAGAGATGTACGTCCTCGGGTTATTAAATTAGATCTAAAATCTCTAAAGTGTGTTTTCCTTGGGTACTCTCGTGTTCAAAAAGGGTACAGGTGTTATTCACTCATTCTTAATCGTTATCTTGTCTCCTTTAATGTCACTTTCCTTGAAACTACTCCATTTTTTCCCCTCTCTCATATCTCTAATAGTGAGATGGAAAATGATGATCTCTTAGAATACCTGGTGGTTAAGTTTGTTACTCTACTAAATGATCCTGCTCTTGCTCCTGCTCCTATACCACCGTTTAATCGGCCTCCTATTGTTAATGTTTATTCTCGGTGATCAAAGAACACAGAGACTCCTAACACATGTCCTCCACCTTCCTCTTCGCCGCCGGATCCTGACTCAAGTAGCCCTGATCTCATTCTTAATCTTCCCATTGCTGTCCGGAAAGGTAACTGTAAATGTATTTATCTTATATCCTCTTTTGCTTTTTATACTCATTTGTCTTCTCCTTCCTATTCCTTTATTGCTTCTTTAGATTCTATATCTGTTCCTAAAATAGTTCATGAAGCCTTACTCACCCTGGTTGGTGTTCTACTATGAAAGAAGAAATGATGGCCTTAAATGATACTGGTACCTGGGAATTAGTGAATTTACCTACAGGTGAGAAAGCTATTGTGTGTAAGTGGATGTTTGCAGTAAAAGTTAACCCTGATGGTTCTATAACTCGTCTTAAAGCCCGTCTTGTTCCAAGGGTTATTCTCAAACTTATGGTGTTGATTATTTTAATACTTTTTCTCCAGTAGCAAAACTTGCTTCTATTCGTCTATTCATATTTATGGCAGCCATCTATAATTGGCCTTTGCATCAACTTGATATCAATAATGTTTTTCTTCATGGTGATTTACAGGAAAAGGTTTATATGGAGCAACCACATGGGTTTGTTGCTCAAGGGGAGTTAGGTAAAGTCCGTTGGCTTCGCAAGTCCTTATATGGTTTAAAGCACAGTCCTCAAGCTTGGTTTTGAAGATTCAATGAAGTGGTTCAGGAATTTGGTATGAAGAAAGGTCAGTGTGATTATTCTTAATTTGAGAGTTGTCATCTTTATTTATTTTTTATTTGACAAAATATAAGGCAAAAACCTATAATTTGACTCCATTTAAATTTATCCCAAGAAAAATGCACTAGCCTTTTAAAACCAAATAGAATTTGGGGATTAGGTTTTTAATTTATTCTTTAAAACACTTGTTTGACTACTTAATATAAGAATAACTTTAATGATAATAATTTCATGAACAAATATATAATAAAATGACAAAAATGAATAAATGATTTTATTATTAAAGAAAATAAATACAACCATACATAAAAGAAAGTGCATAAAATTAAAGTAATTAAAAAAGAAAATTACAATAAAAACCAATGATAATGGATACTTTCTGTAGCTCTTATGAGATTTTAGGAAAGTCACACATTCTCCAAAATAAGAAGGTTATAGGAGGAAAAAATTATTTATTTTAATTTGGATTTGCCACTTGGACCAAGTATACCTGCGTATTCCTTTGAATATGAATCAAAATCCACGCAGTTTTTTCTTTTTGCAAACGAGTTGGTTTAATTTATCATTTTTTTTATTATAATTATTTTAGAAGAAAAAGAGAAAAACTGTAATTAAAAGAAGAGTTATGTGCTCTACTTTGTGTTATTCTTGAATTCAAAGGAGGATGGAGGATTCTATCTAATCGAAATCTCATTTCCAAAGTGCAAAGGTATTTAATTAAGTCCAAATTGATTCAAGGAGAATCAACTTGATCGTTTCGCAAAAGGTTATTATTAAAATAATAAATAAAATAAATAAAAGTAATTTAAAAATGCAAAGATATTTAATTAAGTCTAAATTTATTTTTCAAATTGATTCAAGGAGAATCAACTTGATCGTCTCGCAAAGGAAATTATTAAAACAATAAATAAAATAAATAAAAATAATTTAAAAACCTAATTCTAAATCTAATGGGACTAAATTAGGTGGACTAAAACCAATAAAGAATTAGCCTTAGGAATCTTGTAGGGAGAAAATAATGGAGAAAATTAAAAGGTTGAGAGGACAGCCGTCAACTAATAACTAGAAATAAGTAAAATAATGGAATGAGGCTTGTTTATATAGGTTAAGGAGGGATGGAGAGAGTTGTAAACTTTCGATGTGGGAGTTAGAGTTGAAAAGTGAAATTGCAAAAATTGAGCAAAAAAAAGGAGGATGTCGCGAATCCATGACCTACTATAGCTTTGATATGTTGCTTACCGCCAGGATACTTCTGTTCCTTATTCATTTTAGCTAATTTTTATTTATAAAGGTATAAAGGTTTATTGTAAATTAAGGAGTGGCATGTATATATATGTGTGTTGTATCTCTATAGTCTTGCATATAAATCATACTATGGATATATATATGTTATGCTATGCATGGAAATAATTTGATATACATATATATATATATATTAAGTTGATATTGGAGAACCAAAGGGATCATTGACTTGAGTGTTGATGTTGATGAATATTGGAAGTGTTATTTATAAAAAGTATCCGTAACGGCGAGTGCCATTTGCGGCAGAGCAACTGGGCCCCGTCGGGCATTTTTTTTATATCTTCCAAATATGTTCTATTATTCTTTATATATGTATTTATGATTGTTCTATAACTATATGAGATGTAAATATGCTATATTTATTGTTATATGGAGACACACCCATATGATATTATAACAGGGCTACCACGATGGTGTAGCGGGTAAATTCCATCGACTGTGTGCACACTGGTGTTTATGGACCCTTGCTAGAGAGAGATGTTATATTCTGTAGGCGTAGGGAAAATATCCCTTATGTGGTTAGTGTATTTATGGGAGCCCTACTAGGGAGGGATGTTATATTCCATAGTGCACTTTATGATAGTGCTTGTGTTCTGAATTACAGAAATAATCCAATCCTGTTATATCATATGTGTGTTAACTTGTATGCTGGATACTTATTGATATTTACATGGATACTTATACAAATTCTTTTTTCAACATTTCCTTGTTATCTTATATTGATTCTATAGTCCATATATGGGCAATCATGATATCATAGACATCTACTGCATTTTTATACATATGGATTCATTGAGTATTTTTATACTCACCCTCTTAGTGGTTTATAATTTTCAGATCTGCAGTGAGGCATGGATTCCATTGGCATCTTCTACTCCTACTTTGGAATTGTACTAGCTGAACATGTAATAATCAAGCTCCAAAAGTATATGTAAATATTTGTACAGTATAGAGGTGCAAAAACAAAAAGTTTTTAATGAATTGAAAAAAAAAAGAATAATATTTCTTATCAAATTGTTGATAGGTTTTGAGAATCCATTAATTTGTCAAAGTTCTTTTTTTTCTTTTGTAAAATTATGGTTTTTTGTTCTCCTTTTGTAAAATTATGGTTTTTTGTTCTCTCTTTGTTTTATCTAATATTCTGAAATTTTAATTGGATGGTATTAATGCAGGATAAAATGAAGTACAACACCAAATATCCATTTTGCTCTTTGTTGGATTTACTTGTGGCATCTTATTGCTATTGTTTACACAATTTCTTGGTTCATGGGCACTAACTAGTAATAAAGATTAGTGAAGCTCTTGATTACTTCTATTATTTTTCACCATTTCACAGGCATTCATAATTTTAACAGAAAAACCTATATAAACCATGAAATTTTTTTTTTTCTGACTTTTACTTTTTCAGCTTTTGCCGGCCAAAAAATGTGCATATTATACCTGGAGCTAGCAAATATGTTCAGGTACATTTTCTTCATCTTCAATTTATAATTGCAGATAACTAGTAAACCAAATTATTCTTTATGACATTGTCTTCAACTTGATATGATCTATCTATTGCTAAAGACAAAAAACTTGATGGTAACAATAAGTCAAGAATCAACAACAATACTATATGATGCATAAATTCTATGTAACAAGAAATTTTTAGTAACATGTCAATAAGATTTTATGAATACCATCAACATACTATAAACATGTACTTCTTGTTAATCATATATCAATTGTGGAAAATAAATTAAACCAGTCAATAGATGATAATAATTATTAGGGTCCTATGGTTTTTAGTTTAGAACTTGTATTTGAGGTCTCCAATTCGTTAACTCTTTTAAATGAATGGAAATATTTAATTTTGTATTTGATTCTCCAGTATATTCTCTAGTTCTAACATGGATGGAAATGATTTCCTATTACTGTTCATTTACTATCTGTTAAAGTAATTTCCTATTATTTAGTTTTATGAGCTGGAATGAATGCATTGGATCAAAGTATGATCACTTGTTTTTGGATCTTTATTTACTAATCAATGTGTGAGAATTTTTTATAGAGAAATTTGTTGACTAATCAAAATGCTTGAATGTATTTATTTTTAAGGTCTAGTATATAAGCATTTGAAGATCAGTTGCTTTGACCTAGAAATAAAAGATACATGTGTTGATGGACAACTATAAAGCACAGACACTGACACACGACACGCGATACGACACGATACATCGACACGTTAATTACAAAAAAATTTAGATTTCGACACGTTGAGACACGTTTGAATATTAAATAATATTTTTAATATATACATTATATATTATCATTCATATTCATTAATTTTTAAAAAACAAATAAAACAAACTATATCATCAATTTAACAATAAATATTTTCATCAATTCAACAAAAAAAAAACAATGCTAGTAAAATCTAATATACACCATTACTGCATCTGCTAATAAAAATAATGCTTGTTAAATTTAAAAATAATTGACCCATCATCTACATCTCTTCTCGAAACCAAAGGATCTGATTGATTTGGTCAAAAAATGCCATAGAAGAAATGCGATACAAGAAGAAGAAGAAGAGAAACAAAAAAAAAAAATGAAGAAGAAGAAGGAACTTACCTGCATGAGAAGCGAAGGCCAAAAAAATCAGCAGAGCAAAGCATCTTGCTGATTTTAGGGGATTGAATTAGGGATTTAAGGAAATTAAAGTATTTACAAAATTATTATTTCATATTATTTACACAATTGTCATTTGACCGTGTCCGACACAATCAAATTTGAGTGTCGAATTGGTCAATGTGTCGAAAATTATTGACCGCGTGTCGGACGAGTGTTGAGAACGTGTCGGTGTCGGACAAGTGTCGGACACCGACTCTCCCTTCTATTTAAGGTGTCCGTGTTTTCCAGATGGACAATGACTAGATTTATAGAGTTATATGAAGATGGGTTGCATCTGGTGCTAATCTACTGGGTATGAAGATGGGTTGCATCTGGTGCTAATCTACTGGGACTTTTCTTAATATTTAGGAGTTCTGTTCAAGGGAATTTTTGTTTTGAGCAATTTAGGGACCTAACATTATATTGCTTTTGGTTTCGTATTTTAGTTTTTTCCTTTATTATTATCTTCATTTGCATGACAGTGATTTATGGTCCTATTACTTATAAATGATTTGGATAGTTTCCTTCCATCTTGATTTTCATGTACTTAGTAGCCTCAATGACTAATAGAGTGCTCTTTTATGATGCTTGTGCTTGACAGTGTTCTGGCAATTCTAGTGCGCTTTTCTTGACTGCTGCAGCTCAAAATTTGTTGCGTCCCAAATTGGCTGAGGAACTTGGGGTAATAATTTCAAGCCCTTGGGTTTCTTGGTTCAAGGCCGCATTGATTGCCTTGCCAACATTACTTTTGTTGGGAGTGCTTTCTTGGCGTACCAAGTGTCTGTAGCTGCAATAATCTCCACATCTACTGGACTATCTGATTCTCCATAGTATTTTATTATGTATTGAACTTATGACTTTGTATACACATGACATGTTTTAGTATATTAATTTTAATTTCTCTATATATTATTTTATTATAATTTGATATTATTTTTATTTTATTTTATTTTATTATTATAGTGATTGAATTATTAGAAAATTTTCAAATAAAATAATATAAATTAGAAATTATTTTTAAAAAAAATTTAAATATGAGCTACTGTTTTGCGATGGAATAACGGAAAAATAAATCCATTACAAATTAGCGACAGATCATAAAAAATTAGCAATGAAAAATAATATGTAATTCACTTTAGAGACAAATTAGCGACCAAAATTTAGCGGTGGAAATTTTAGAAATTTGTGATAGATTAATGTCGCTAATTTGTGATTGAATATTCTTTTTTGTCACTACTCAAAATTTGCGACAATATTTTTTGCGATGACCTTTTTCCATCGCAAATATGTCGCTATTGCTTTTTAGAGACTGAATTTTGACAAATTAGCCATGGAAAATTCACATTTTTTTTTAGTGAGAGAATCCTCAAACATTTAATATTAGCCAAACAAGGAACAAATATTAAATTTGCTTATCCCATTTTTTATAGCCAAAATTGGAATGATAATATTATTTAGATTATAATATAATGGTGTTTCTTTTTCTATAAATTAACTAAAATTTAAATTTATGATATTATAATATTAAAAAGTATACATATTTAACAGAATTAGGTATAAGATAACCAAACACCCGTAAAACACATACAAACAATGCAATTTCTGGATCATTACCAGTATACAATGTCTAACATACACCATAGAATCAATCATATGAATACTCAATATCATTACTATTAATGAAATCCCTCTCACCATGAATAAATAACAACCTCTAGTCATTAATAACAATGAACAAGGTTAAGACCATTAATATGCCAAAATAAATTTTACAAGTCTATGTGTAAGTGTTATCCAATGCTATGGAGCATCTAAAGTATGAGTATCCAAAATAATAAATACAATATAAAGAATTATTTCAATACTATACAAAAATAACTTCTTGTGGAGAAAAATAGTAAAAATGCTTGATCATCACCCTCAAGACCCTCCACTCAACATTTGAAAAACTTTTAAAGAGTGAGATTTCGATTCAATGAATTATGAAATACATTAAAATTTAAGAATTTATGAAGGATATATATATATATATATAAGGGTCAATAATAATAACAGTGGTGCGTCCACAAGGAATTTACACTAATCAATCAATACATAGATGACAAAACAATAGTAAATAGTAAACAGTAGGTGGGGTAGTAATATCCTTATAACAATATATATATATATATATATTGCACAAGCATAAGCCTAGGACATGATGGTCGCCTATGTAAAAACATTGATAATTCAAACTCTATCACCTGAGTTTCTAGTGCACACAGTCTAATAAATTATCCCTCATTAGAAAAGACGTTTTATCATATACATGGTCTATAGTTCATTCAAAACTAAGTAGATAGAATGAACAAATGACAAAACAAAAGGCCTTTCAACAGTAACAAGCAATGATCAATAGCCTTAAATTCAATAGCTATATTCAATGTAAATGAGACAGTAAGGTTTATGATGATCTTGGTTCAAGGATTGATAACGAAATCATTTACAATGAATCAATAAGCTTAACCATGATTTTAATGAACATATTAATACCAAGAATTGAGACTTACAACAGCAACAATACTATTCATAGCAATAATATAAATTTAAAAGATTACATTTAACAATGAGAGATAAGCAAAGCATAATCAAGGTGGCTTACCATGCATTAACATGTTTCATAACTCACACACTTATAATAACTTATCAATAGATGTTCAAATCATTTTATCTTTGCATAAATCACTTCAAGATTCTTAGCTCACCATGCTTATACATAAATCCAACATATTTCAAAATTAGGATTTTCTTACTTAAGAAGATCCAAGGCAATTTCTTATGAGTTTAAACTATCTAAGGTCCATTTAAATATTTTTTTTTAATCTAATTTAACCATTAATTGAAGAATTATGGAAGACATAGAGTAATAACTACTATTTACTATAAATATCATAAATATTCATACCTTTAAACTAATCATTAACACATACCATTAGTGCTCATTAATATTTACCAAATACTCATAAATAACTTCTATATTTATAACTTAGCTTAATTATTCTTAAAAGGAAAATTGAGAGAATTACCTCTTCCTCCCACAACTTGGAGAACTCTAGAAAAGTTGAATTGTTGGAGGAGTTTGAGATTTTTTGGAGTGATTTACTTCAAGATTTAAGAGATTCTTGGTGTTTTGACTAGAGAAAAAAGTAAATTTACTTGGTAATGGTTTGGGACTATTAGAAATGAAGAAGAAAGAGAGAAGATGTTCAAGTGTTAGCTAAAAATAAATTAGGTTTCTTTTTATATCACTTGACAGGTAACGAGTGTTACCTCATGGTTCACGCTCGTGACTAGCATTTTGGATTAGGGCACGAGGATAATATTCATGGGACATTCTAAATGGATAACACTTGTTACTCAATTTATACAATTTGATCAATTTCATATAGAGAGCAAATTCACGCTATTTACTAGATGGATAATGCTCATTATTACTCTTTCATGAGCATTACTCAGACTTCATACTCGTTATGCTTGAAACTTAAATTTAAAATTTTTGGACAAGGAAAAGTAATATTCGTTACTCAAAATTTACACTCATTACATGCAAGGTTCAATTTAAGAAATTTAGAAAGAAAAGAAATTCACGGGCATTATAAAAGGTTCATGCCTATTACCACCCTCAAAGTGTTTTCCTTATGGATGTAACCACTTGAGTTCACTTCTATAACCTTAAACAACATTCTATCATTAAACAATCATTCCTAAGAATCATAACACTACCCAAACTCAAGCACAATTAATTTAAAGCACATAATCCATAATTACTCAACGTTATACACACAAAACATATCTATAAACACTACAAATGACATTGGGGTATTACATTCTCCCCTTCTTATATCATCCTCGAATTTTGTAAGTGAACCTATGAATCGAATAATTGTGGATACTTGGTTCGTATACTTTCCTCGCTTTCCCAAGTATATATTTCCATTGTTTGATTTTGCTAAAGGAATTTCACAATTGGGATCTCCTTTTTCAAAGTCTTCGAACCATTCTTTTCATAATCACTACTGCAACTTTTTCATAAGACAAGTCTTATTTAAGATCTAATGGTTGGCTTGCAACATATGAGATAGATCTGAAACATACTTGCAGAGCATTAAGATGTGGAACACCATATGTATGTTATCCAGATAGGGTGGGAATGCCAATCAATAAGAAACTTTCTCGACTCTATCCAAAATCTCGAAAGGCCTAATGTACCTAGAGACAATTTGCCCTTCTTGCCAAATCTCATAACTCCCTTTATTATTGAGATTGATAAGAACAAATGATCACAAATGGAAAATTGGAGGTCTCTCCTTTTAGGATCAACATAATTCTTTTGGCGACTAATGGTCATCCTCCTATAAATATAACATGAGCTATATAGTATTAATATAACATGCCACATAAATTTTAAATATGCATATGCAATATGTCCAACCATAATTATTCTTTCCATTCACAAAGACAAAAATGTTCAAACAATAGATAATCACACCATCACATAATCACAATATTACACATCATCACATAATCATACAAGGATGAGAATTAGTCTATAAGAACCACATTAAACCTCAATTTGAGAAACCGATCCCCTACTATACTCTTTGAATCCAAATATTATCTCTTAAGATCCAATCCATAGGGACATAGTCGTCCTTAGCCTAAGCCACACAACGCTGACTAGACTGGTGGCAGCGCTAAGCGATGAATGAGCTTGCAACTGTCACACACTAATCATAGCTCATCATATCATTATTAATCCATAATCATGATCTTAACCTATGTGATCTTATGTCATCCTGATCCCATCAAATAATTATACATAATACACAACAATCACAATCATAACCACTTTCTATATCATCGTCATTCATCATAATTAACTCTGGCACAACATTCATTACACAAATGCAATACAGCAAACAAATCAATAATCATGCTTATATAAATAAAATATTAATGATCGATACATGGATGGATGTATAAAATTAAATAAATAAGAAAAATGAGGTATTATATTAAACTGTGTAACTCACAAACTTGCAACGACCAAATATACTGGCTTTACTCGGAGCACCAGTGTCACGACCTATCTCGGAAGTCGTGACGGTCCTAGGGTACGGGTGATGCATAAGCGACCAGTACTGCGTAGAACCCAAAAGACAACCTAAATGATATGCAACAATCAAATATAACCCAATTAATTATGAAAATGCTGAAGAAAATTCGACAGCACCTCCTCTAAAATTGGACTATGCCTAAGAAATCAAACACACAAATAGCACTTCTAAAATAATTCATCTCATCTCAAACACCAGGATCCCTCTGGATCTCCAAACAATCTCAATATCTCCATCAATATATATATAACATACACC
>CANXYC010561956.1:0-20044 GCA_948193065.1 Aleurites moluccanus | reverse complement strand
ACTTTGGGAGACTATTTTAGCCTTTCCCTTCTTTTTAGCTTGATTATTTTCATTCTTCTGCATGGTCAAATATGAACTCTCTCCCATTTCCATTTGTAACCTGCCCTCTTCTTGAACACACATGGTCATTAGTTCATTGATTGACCATTTATCCTTATGTGTGTTGTAAGAAATCTTAAAGGGTCCATATTGTTATGGGAGAGTGTTCAAAATATAATGAACCAGAAAGGACTCTGACATGTCACCTTCGAGGGATTTCAATTGAGTCGCAATGTCTCTCATCTGCATGATGTGCTCTCGCACACCTCTTAATGCAGTGAGCCTTTGGGATGAAAACCTCATAATTAGGGTGCTTGCTAAAGCCTTTTCTGAAAACTGAAATTGATCATCAATAGCTTTCAGAAGAGATTTAACTTTGTCATGCTGCTCGACTGAACCACGAATATCAGTTGAGATCTTAGTCTTAATAAACATAACTGAGAGACGATTAGATCGCTCCCATTTCTCATATTTATCAACCGCATCAGGAATGTTGGTTTCAGTAATAGGTAGTGGTTCATCTTTCCTTATAGCATAATCTATATCCATCCACCCTAATTGAAGAAGAATTCTCTCCTTCCAGACTTTATAGTTATCACCCCTCAGTTCGGGAACATCAAATTTCATATCAGAAGTATATTTTAATGCTGCATAATATTAAAATACACATGCTTATTTCACAAAATTTTAGGCAACATTTAATTAATCATAATTTACCAATGCAAATTATGTGAAAATGTGAATTAATTTAACATATCAAAACTACATGTGGGTTGAATTTTAATATAAGTCAACTCACATTTATCCTTATGATGATACTAGTAAATTTATATTTCTCAATTTCTTGTGGGTAAATTAAGAAATATAACCTACCATAACATCCTAATTTAATTAAATTAATATAAAAAATTTCTGTGGGATAAATTTTAATATATTAATTTAACTAATTATAACTAATACATTTTTATACTTTATGTAATTTTTGAGACCTTAATTATATATAATTTAAGCAATTAAAGATGTTGTGGCTATTTTTAAATTAATTAAATTATACATAAAAATCACTAGGCATTTATTAATTTTGTGAATAATTTATCACATATAATTGCATATATTTAATTATAACTTAAAAATAAAATATGTGAATAATTAACCAAAAAATAATAAATAAAAAATGCACAAAATAATTAAGATTATGGACTAAATTAAAAAAAAATAATTTTTTTAGGGAGTAAAATTTAAAAAATATGAATTTTCAAATCATAAATTAATGAATTGAAAAATTCTGGGTTCAATCTAAAAGAAACAGTAAATTCGGGGTTTAATCTGAAAAAAATAGAAAATTCGGGGTCAAAATTATAATAAAATAAAAATTAAAGGGTCAATCTAAAAGAATTCGATAATGTGTGGATCAATCTGTAATTTTTGAAAATGTCACCCAACACTCATCCATCTAAACGACATATAGTTTCGTTACCACATAAAACGACTTGTCATTTTTTACTGAAGGCAGCCAAACATAATACAACATGAATAGCTAAAATAAAATTAACCAAAAATAATCATGCTTTATATATATAATATAATGTAATGGAAATTAAATCATAAATACCTCCAACCATTGCTTATTATTGTTGCAAGAATAGTTACGAATTATAGAGGTAATTTTCTGGGGTTTTTTCTCTCAAATTCAGATAGTAAATTTTTGTGTATATGAGAGCAAACCTAAGGATTTTTACACATACCCTTCACCATTAACTGCCCATCACAGTTAATGGTGATAATGGGTAGTTTTTTTTTTACAGAAAATAGGAGAAAGAAATGGAAAAAAGTGGACCACTACCTTTAATGGAGTAGCCAACTCCATAAAAAAGGAAAACTAAAAAATAACTTAGAATAACACTATAAGTTTCCTTTCTATTTTATATTTTAGTTTGAAGAGTACCTTGTTGTTACACTGTATATCTGGGCAGTACATTTGATCTATAAGAATAGGGTTTTTGACATTGTTCATAATAATATCCTCAAAATGCATATCAGATACAGTGCCACTATTTAATGCAAGCCAAGATTCAATTTTTACACCATTATCGGTGCTTGTGATGGTGTAATTTTTCACAAAAAATCCATTTATAGGTTCCTCATTTTCATATCTCCCTAAGCTTCCCATGCCGATGCCATGACTAGGTCCACATGTTACTTTAGTGATTTGCAGCTGTTGGGACCCATCACCGATTGAGATACAATTATCACCAGTAGCAATATTTGTATCAATGATGTTAATCTCCTTTGATCGTCCTATATGAATCCTGTCTGTGTTGATGCTAGTTTCGAGAGCAGTGATTGTGAATCTTTGAAAGGTGATTTTTTCACACCCCAAGACATTTACATGAAAATTCTTGCTATTGAGGGAAGTTACGTCTTGCACCACGCTATTGGTGACAAAATTAAACCTTAAATTCTAGTAAGATTTTCAAAGAATTAGAAGCACCATAAATAAATTTTGATGAAACCATTATAGTGAATAGCTTTTGTAAAATTGTTAAAATATTCAAGATAATATAGAAATGAACTTACAGTAGGAAGTGGTTTGCAGTTTGCATGTTGCGCACAATTATTTTGCTTCCATGTAGTTTCCCTTTGACCATCAAAAGTTCCTCCTCCAGATATTGTGAAGTGATCAACATGATCAAAATGGACCCAACTATCTCTATCAACTGCAGCAGGGTATGTCGGAACCTTTAAGAACCCTGCAAAGACACTAAGCATAACAAGTAATTTCCTTTTGGAATCAACACTTTACTAGATCCTGCTACTGTACAAGCTTCTTTCCAAGCATTCATTAAAGCCTAAGAGAAAAAATAAAGTTAATATTTAGCCTAAGAGAGAAAAAATAAAGTTAAAATTTAGTTGTGAAATTTTCCTTTCCAAGGATCAAATGCAAGACATTTTAGTTATATCGAAAGATACAATGCATGCTCATACTTGGTTGATATCTATTTGCTCATCATCCATGGCACCATATTTTGTTACATGGAAAATAGTTGATTGTGCTTCAACAACAGAAATGAATAATAAAAATAGAAATATTATTGAGAAAATTAATTTAAAATTTATCTTTTAATAATCTTTCCTCTCTTCTTGTGTTTTGCTTTGCTAAACTTCTTTAGTTGATGTAAATGATTTTTATTATTCGATTATATGTTTTTATTGGACATGAAATTAACTAATTTGACTAAATACCCTTAACTATTGCCAATATTTTCGAGCAACTTATCTATTATTTTTGACTTTTCTATTTCTAATATTAAATATTTTTAACTGAAAAATAGATTCCTAAAATGAATCCATAACCAAGCATTACTAAATTCTCTGTCACTTCAAGTCTAATTTTTTAATACAAGCAATATTCCTTTAGGCGATTAATAATATTTTTTACATGTTTAATCATTACCGATAATTTGACTAATGAGTGATGGAAGTGTGATTGGAATGAATAATCTGATGTATATTAATTTGGAATGACGTATATCATCTATACAGTACAATAAAGATTTAGTAATCTTAGTCCTATAGTGATACAAAGACTAGAAAAGATACATCAAGGTATATATGTACAACCATATTTACACGAGGATAAATACAGATGATATTATTATCCTAACACCCCCCCACAAGTCTTGTCTCATAACGCAAATACAACTTATCCTAAAGATGTATGAACCTTGAAAGAGAAAAAGGTTTGGTAGACACATCAGCTAATTGATCCTTGGTAGAAAGAAAACAAAGTTTGATGAACCCATTTGATACTTGTTCTCTTACAAAATGATAATCAAGTTTAATGTGCATGATTCATGCATGGAAAACAGGATTAGAAGACAAGTAAATAGCTCCAATATAGTCACACCATAAGGTAGTGAAAGAAATAGGAAAACCTATCTCACAAAGAAGAGACTGAAGCCATATTAGTTCTAAAACAGCATTAGCAATAGCCTTGTACTAACTTTCAGTTGATGAACGTGCTATTATAGGTTGTTTCTTGGGCATCCAAGAGATCAATGACTTGCCAAGAAAAATGCCACAACCATTAATAGAACACCTATCATCTTGATCACCTCCCCAATCATTTTTGGTATAACAACTTCAAGAAAAAGATAAGTTAGTTGAAAAATATAAACCAAGACTCATTGTTCCTTTCAAATAGCCATAACAATTTTAATGCCTTCCAATGAATCTCTATTGGAGAATACATATTCTGACTAAGTTTGTTGACCGAAAAAGATAAATCAGGATGAGTGATAGTCATGTATTGCAAAGTACCAACTATCTTATGATATTCTTCAAAACTCATGACCGGTTGACCAGTATGCTTTGTTAAAACAGGATATACATACATTGGTGTTGAACACAAATTAGAATTAAATATATCATATTTCTCAAACAAGTCACCAATATATTTTCTTTGTGATAATTGCATACCATCTTTATCACTAAGTACCCCAATACCTAGAAAATAATACAAAGCAACCATATCTCGAATAGGAAATTCTTTTTCTAATGCAGCTATAAAATGAGTCACCAAGGAAGAATGAGAGCTCGTAACAATTATATCATCAACATATACCAAGATATAAACAACATTAATGCCATCTCTATAAATAAGAAGAGAGCTATCAGTTTGAGATGAAATAAACCTTAGATAATGAAGAAACTTTGTAAGGCAAGAAAACCATGCTCAGGGAGCCTGCTTTAAACCATAAAGGGATTAATTTAATTTACACATATAAGAGGGATTTTGAGAATCAACAAACCCTTTTGGTTGTGCCACATAAAATTCTTCATCCAAATGATCATGTAAAGATGCATTTGAAACATCCAGTTGATATATGGTCCATTTTGACATAGTAGCTAAAGCTAAAATTAAGTTGATAGTCATTGCATTGACAACTAAGCTAAAAGTTTTTTATAGTCAATGCCCGACTCCTGAGTAAATCTTTTTGCCGCCAATTGAGCTTTGTAACAATCAATAGTGCCATCTTTGTGATGTTTAATCCTGCAAATCCAATTATCATTAATAATGTTAGCATTTAATGGTATTGGAACCAAAGTCTATATGTTTGTGGAAAGGAGAGCTTGTAACTCATTTGCTATAGCATTTTTCCATTCTTTGTGTTTATTAGCTTGAGCAAAGGTCATTGATTCATGGTCTAAAAAATTCAAGTGTTGTTTTTCTCTTATTGCAATGTTAGTTTGTCTCTTACTCATGGTAGAGGGGCATAGTTGCATTGGATGGGTGCGTTCAGGAGGTGGAGAAGTGGATGGGTCTTGGTATCTAGTTAAATCGATAATCAGGTTAAGGCTTAGGCTGGAGGAAGATGTATTGATGGTGAATCTTGGGCTGATTCCGAGTAATGGTATGGTCGGTGTTAAGGACGAGTCAGGGTTATGGCTAGTTAGTGTTAGGTTATGTGCAGTCTGGTGTAACCGATGCTAGTTTGGTCTGGTCAATGAGTTGAACGGTTCGGGTATATGTGATGTAGGCAATGTTTGGCGAAACATACTGAAGCTGTGAGGAGGAGTATAGTGTATTTGTGGCAAGACAATAGGGTTGTTAATTGCAGAAATAGGAGTTGTAACAGAATTATATAGAAATAAATAATAGGAGACAAAATTATCTAATACAGGAACTGGAGCTAGCGAAGTCTGTAGAAAGAGCCAAGGCTGACTTGTAGTTGATTGAGTTGAAGAAGCTATAATTTTACTAGTCATATGAAAGGGAAGTAAATTTGGATTAAAGGACACATTTCAAGCAATATACACCCTATTATTTGTAATATCAAGACAACAAAAACTCGAATGATTTTAAGCATTACCCAAATAAATACAAAGAGCAGTCTTATATGAAAATTTATGCTTATTATAGGGTCTTAAATATGGATATATAGCACATCCAAATGGCTTAGTGTCAAGATAATTCAGTCAATTACTTGTTAATAGTTCATAAAGTGATTTTCCTTTCAATCCTAAAATTGGCATATAGTTGATAGAGTTAACACTACTTAGAAAAGCATAGGACCAAAAATGGAAAGGAACATGAGCATAAACCAAGATAGTCAAACCAGTATCAACTATATGTCAAATTTTTTGTTCAGGCATACCATTTTGTCCATAAGTATATGGACAGGCTATTCTATGAATTATCCATGAGATTGAATATTTATGTAATTTTTGACATTCTCCACTCCGGTTTGAATGAAAGGTCTTAATTGTTTTGTTATACTAGCGCTCAACGAGAGATTGAAAATTAATAGATGTATGATAAACATCACTTTTATTTTTAAGAAAATAAATCCAAGTAAAATGAGTAAAGTCATCAATAAATAAAAAAAAAATAATAAAAACCTAAATTAGAAGTCATGGGAGTAGGGCCCCATACATCATAATGGATAACTTCAAAAGGAGCACATGTTTTATGCTTAACAGATGCAAAAGGTAATTTAGCTAGTTTACTTAATCAACAAGCAGAACAATTAGAAATAGAGGACAACTTAGAAGACTTAGACACAAGTAAATTATTTTTTATTGATTATTTAAGACACCATGCGCATATGAGGATGTCCTAGCCGATTGTGCCAATCTTGATGAGAATTGAATGTGGACAATAGAGAGTGTTTGCGGGTGGGGATAGGCATCTCATATAGACCATCTTTACTTCGGCCTCACAATAGGATGTCCTTGCTCACCTGATCTTTAGCATAGAAAAAATAAGGCATAAATTAATAAATAAATAAAAAAAAAAAGCACCGATTCTTGAAAGAAAATTTATGAACAGAAAGTAATGGTTTTTGAATTTGAGGTACACAGTAAACATTGTTAAGAACAAAATTTTTATTAGAAGAAGAAGAAGGATAACATACAGTACCAGAATGAGTTATAGGCAAGCCTTGTCTATTACCAACATGACTTTGATTAGTGTCATGATAAGCACTAGCATTATGAAGAATTCATGGATCATATGTCATATGATGATTCACACTAGTGTCTGGATACCAGTTGCTAAATGGAATCTAATTGGAGTGCATAGGAAAAGAATGGTAGCTAAATCTGAATGCATTGCAGGAGATGATGATGAGACCTGTGGAAGCATGGCCAAATAGGTTTGAGGACAATAAGAAGTTTGACGTCGTAGAGCATACTTATGGTAACACCGATCGGCTGTGTAGTTGCGATAGCCACAGATTTGACAAGGGCCGTGATTTCACCATTTACCACCTATTAAACGATACTGAGTAAATTGCTCTTGGTTGTGATTGCCAAACTGAATAGTGGGTCGTAGAGCAGAAGGGGTAAATAGCAAGATAGGCAGTCGGTAATGGTTCTTGAAGACTTTCTAGGAAAATTTCATGAGCAATCAATTGTCCATGTAACTCAGGAAAGGAAACATGTTCAGAATGTAAGTTTAAAGCAGTCATAATAAAATGAAACTCACCAACAATATTATGGTATATGATAGCATTAAACTCAGCCGGTGAGAGAGGTTTGCCAGCCGTCGTAAGTTCATCTGCAAAAGCTTTTGATTTTTGAAGATATTGAGAGACTGTTTTATCATTTTTCTTTAATTCTTAAATTTCAATATGAAGTTGTAACTAACGATTATGAGATAAAAAACTGAAAGCACTTTCTACTGCTTTCCAAACCGCATAAGAAGACTGAAGGCCAATAACATATGGAAATACTTCCTCAATAAGAGAGGAAAGAGGCCATGAAAGCAATAATTGATCACTATGAAACCATTGAATATAAGATGGATTTTCAATAAGAGTTGTTGGATTTGTAGAAGAGGATATAGTTTTTGGTGGTTCTACACCAGTTCCATCAATCGAATCAGTAAATTTTTTATAATTAAGCAAAGAGAGAAATTAAATTTTCCATGCTAAATAATTTTGGGGTATTAATTTAATGTTAAATGAATGATTAGTGAAAGGGTAGATGGATGGAGTTGTAATGATAGCAGAGGAAGGAATAGAAAACGTACCAACCATGGGAAAAAAAATCAAAACAACAAGAAAAGAAAAAAAAAATGCAATGAAATAGAAAAGAAACAAACGAGGAAAAAGAGATTAGCAAGAAAAATTGGCTAAAGCTTGATTGTATGGCTCTGAATCCATGACAAAAGTATGATTGGAATGAATAATATGGTGTATGTTAATTTGGAATGAAGTATATCATATATACAATACAATGAAGATTTAGTAATCCTAGTCCTATAGTGATACAAAGATTAGAAAAGATATATGAAGGTATATATGTACAACCATCTTTATAAGAGGATAAATACAAATAATATTATCATCTAGGCAATGAGGAATTGTTTTAAAAAACATAGAAAACATATAGTTTATTTACAAATAAATAGCAACCAAAACAGCTTTTCAATCTTCTATACTTCATAAACAATGCAAACAACATATTTTGTTTATAAAAATATAATAAATTGTGATTTTGTAAATGATTTGGGAAAATCAAAATGTATCATTTCCAATAAAAAATTGTAAGAAAAAGGCTGAGTGTTCTTCCAAGCTTGAAGATGACATGCATGCGTATGGATTGGCCATACATGATGCTTTGAACTTGTGGAAGTTCTCCCATATGATTTTAGTGGTTCTTCATACAAACAATGCCACCTTCCTGATGTAATATCTGTCAATTTTATTGTATTTTATTAAATTGTATATTTGGAAAATTAATTAATTTCAAATATGAATGTTTGAGAATTTCAGAATTTCTGATTTTCAGTTGTAGGAAATTTTGATGGTTAATTCCATATTCTTAGAGAAATAATTTGGTAAAGTGTAAAACATTAAAATTATGAGTTTATGTCTTCACTGAAATTCTATAAAATGGCTTGGCAGAATTTTGTGTATGTGAGGAGTTATGTCCCTTTGAGCAGGAATGGTCTGGTCGAGTATTTCTACAGGAAGTTTTAGTTTATTTGAATTTACTGGGAATGACTGAGACAGATTGAGTCAAAGGTGTAAACATGAAAAATGTCCCTTTTTGTGTTGTGATGTTGGCTGTAAAATTTCAGAATTTTTAGATAAGTCTACCTCAGTCAATAGTGGATTATATCAGACCTATTCGGATGGATTTTAAGGTAGTAAGTCTGGGTGAATTTGGAGAGTAACCATGGTCAGTGTAATTGCCTTTATAATTTAAATTTTTGATATGTTGAGCCTCTGTATATCTATTTTAAATGGTAAAAAGAATTAGTAAGTTTGGATATTTGTAGCTCATTTGCGAGCTGGTTAAGTGTAAGTTGTCCAGGAAAAGTTTCAACTTAGCAGAGTCTTGGTATGGCGAGCCGGCAAAATGCGAAATGGCATTTTGCGAGCTCGCAATGAGAAGTAGCGAAGTGGTGAAGTGACTAGGTGAGATTGTCGAAGTGGCAATTGGCAAAGAGGCATATGCGAGATGGCATGTGCGAAGAGGAAAGGCGAAGAGGATTTGGCGAAGAGGATTTAGCGAAGAGGAAAGGCGAGGTGGCATTATGCGAAGAGGGAATGTGCGAAGTGGCATTTCGCGAAGAAGAGTTTGGCGAAGAGGGAGATAGGCGAAGCGAGTTGGCGAAGAGGCGAAGAAGCATTGCCAAGGTGGCATATGCGATGAAGAGTTCTCGAAGAGAGTCTAGGGAGGCAGCATATGCGAGGTGACATATGCGAGCTGGATTAGCGAAGTGGCATTGCCGGATCAGTTTGGCGAGCTGGGAAATGCAAAATGGGAAATGCGAGGCGGATTTGCAAGGCGGATTGGCAAACGTATTTTCTGGGGCAGTGGTCTATTTAACCCCAGCAACCCAGTAGCGTTTTCACGATTTTTCCTTCTTTCTTTCTTCGTTAATTTTTAGTCTTTGCTCAAACTAGTTCCATTTTATTTTCTAAGGCATTAATACTCAAATTAATGCATTAGACTTCTAGATTATTCTATATTAAGGCAAAAATCATCAGATTTGAGCAAAAAATCTCAGAAATTTCAGTGTTGAGGAAAATAAGGTAAATTTTCTTCCAAAGTTATTTTCTTTAGATTTATTTAAGTCTATGAGTTAGAATAATTAATATTGGGTATATAGAATTTATTGCAAGTAATCTAAAGTCATTAATGGTAATTACTGTGGGAGAAATTAGAATTTTAGGACTGTCATGAATAGTGGCATGAACAGTAAATCCGAATTTAATGCAGATTTTTCTTTAAGAGATAAATAAAAATTATTGTTGAGAATTAAGAATAGAGACTCTAAAATGATTAATTATTCAAAAATCATATTAAATAGTATTGATTTGGAGAAAATCCTAATTTTGAATATTTGAAAAATTTCTTAGGAGAAGAAACTCAAATTGGTTGAGGAATTAGAGTTAAGCATATTGCTAAAGAGAAATTTAAGAGAAATTTGTGTAAGAGGTAAGTATGAACATCTTATTTGATTAATGTTCTTTGAAATTAATATGACCAAGTATTCTTATAATTGTTTACTCGTATTAATATATATATTTGTATAGTATCAACCTTCTTGGATCAAGTTCATATGCTTCTTATTTATTAAACCCGATTTGAATGATGATACATGATGATAGTCTTGCGACTAATATGTTTTTTATGAGATTGAAACCCCATGACCCTAAGGATAGAACGCTCTTCCCAATGAGAGTAAATTCATTGGTCCATTGTGCACTTTGGGAGCCCGGCTGATAGGGTTTTTATCAGTATTTCACCTAGAGGGGACCATGAGCTTTAGGCGCATGCCTGACCAAGCATGCGTGCACGTTAAGGTAGCAAGGCTACTGATACGTATATTATGACATGAGATCAGTTCTATCATATGAGATTTAATAATACCATTCTTTGTGGGCATTTTATATTCTAAATATGAACCATAATTCGATTTGTGATATGATTTGATGTTGCCAAATTATTATGAGCACCCTTATTCCTTCAATTAAAGCTTATGATTCTTTCATATCTATATATATAAATATTTGTTCATGACCATGATTCGATATTCAGATTCTTGATTTATAATGTTTATATCTTACTGAGTTGAAGGTTCACTCATTTTCTGTGGATTTCAGGTGATAGCATAGCTCGTGAGGGAGCTAATAGAGAGGATTGAGCTTCTTGACTTGTTCATCCCAAGAAGCTTCCATTGTAAGTCTTTTGACATATGATTATGTATATTTATTAAATGGTATTATAACACAATATGTATTAGAGTATACTCTAGAGCTCCGTAGTCAGTCATTTGAGGATACTAATATTTTGATGTATGAATTGTTACCTTTTGGGTACTCTTGTTCCTTAGTGTTGTGAGATACATATTTTGATCAGTAAGGAACAAGAGAAGATTATGAAATATTAATGGTAAAGGTATGATTGATGTTTAATTGAATGTATAGAAATGATCATTGTATGATAATATAATATATAATGTTGTAACTGATATAATTATGTATGAGATTCATGATATGTGAGTTCTACGGGTTTATGGTGGCCTTAAGCCTATCATTGCCCTAGGACCATCGCACCACTGGAGTTGGGGTGTGACACCTGATAAAGCTTTTTCTCCCTTGGTTGGATGGAGCATCAAGAGCCCTAAGTCCACCCATCAGTTAGGACCTAAGGCTGGAGATATGCACTGGACACGGGCTTCTTAGTAGGCACTGGTCTTACCTCTTGAGTTAGAGATAAGAGGTTGGGCCAAAATCAATCATGGGCTTATTGAGAGAGTAAGAGGTAATGGATCTTCATGGGTTTAGAAGAGTTGATTCAAAGGTGTTAGACCCTAGTCACTATAAAGTGTTAGATTTTTGTTGATGAATGTCATGACTCGACCTTAAGGGCACGTGACTATACTAGGAAACAATAAAGTATAAGACTTTTAGAACCTATAGTAAGCTTGACGAACCACTATATGATAAAACTGTAATATGACGGTTGTACCTATCATAATTAAAGGGCTATGGACTCATCTGTCAAGCAAAACCTATGCATAACATCAAATCTTTGCCATTCAGGGCTACAATATCCATCACATTAAATCATCATCATTAGATTTATACTTAACAAAACATAGCATCATCCAGAACGAGGAAATTCTTTAGGGAAAGAGTCAGTTTAGAGATGATGTCATTACTTTCCTAAGTAAGATGGTTAAAAGACTCCCACTACGACCTTTTTCAACAGGAAAAGAAGGTCTTTAGGCACTGTGCTTTGGACTCTAGAGAGTAACAACCTCTTGGTGGATAACCAAGATACTACTCTTTTGGCAAAACTTACACAGACTTTGAGTATGTTATACAATTTCACCTTACCCGGGAAAGTTCTCCTTTAAAGTTGAGAACTTTGGGCATTTTTAAGGATCTTTTCATCGTTGCAAGTTATGATGGCTTAAGGTTGCATCATTTTATGGCTTGATAAGGTAATAATGTGCCAGTAATATGACAATTGTAATTATCATAATTAAATGGTTATGGGCTCATCTATCAAGTATAACCTATGTATAACATCAAATCTTTGCCACTCAAGGTTACAATATCCATCACATTAAATCATCATTATTAGATTCCTACTTAAAAAAAACGTAACATCATCCATAAAGAGGAAACTCTTTGGGAAAGAGCCAATTTGGAGATGATGTCATTACTTCCCCAAGTAAAATGGCTAAAAGACTCCCATTATGGCTTTTTCCAACAGGAAAAGAAGGTCTTTGAGTGTTGGACTCTGAAAAGTAGGCCAGTTCAAATATAAGAGGACAATCTCCTAGTAGATAACCAAGATACTACTCTTTTGGCAAGACTTACCTGAACCTTGAATGTGTAACAGAAGTTCTCCTTGCCTAGGAAAAGCTCTCCTTTACAATTGAAAACTTTAGGCATTTATAAGGATCTCCTCACGGTTGCAAGATATGATGGCTTAAGGTCATATCATTTTATGGCTTGATAGGATAATGATGTGCCTGTTTGGGAGGCTGTGAAGCCTTATGCTAAGGTGACAAAATTTCATTTTCCAAATGTGGTAGGGATTGTGTATAAGTCAAGCTTATAAAGAGTTGTCGGTGAAGACTTCCCTTATAAGCTAAGTTTGATCATCTACTTGTTAAGTATGGTGTTGCTAGAGCGAGGTACTATGCTTGGATGATTATGAAGATGAAGTATGAGGTAACTTGTCTTATATTCAACTGAGAGCCAGAGATAGAGTGGCTACATAAGCTAAGATGGGAATCTTCTATTTCTTCTTGAATCCTAGTAGTTTTAATGGTATGTGAATTCTTTTTAGCGGTCTAAAGTATGCTAAGTCTCCGTCAAAAGGACAGATTTTCGATAGTTGGAAGGCAGCTGCACACAACATCTAAGAAAGAAATTAACCTTTGTTTGTCCAACTCCTTGTTTTTTGCCTCAGAATGAATGTCCTTATCATTGATATAGTGCCTGCTCTAATCTTTACTTACTATATTATGAAATTACTAATCTATACATTGATTGCCAAAAAGCTTTAATCTCGGCCTTATCCCACCTAATCCATCGTATATTTACAAGCAGATGGAAATGACTCCACATTAGAGGAAATAACATAGGGACAGACACACTTTTAGGGTGACTACTACTCTATTAATTTGCCTTGGGCATCATTGTTGGTAGTTGCTTAGGCTTGAACATCAAGACGTCTAGAGACATTGATTCATGGAGCATTTGGGCCTTGCTTGAGCTTATCTAACGTTGCCAACATATATTTGAGGAGCCAATTTTTAGTCCTCGTCAATTATATTTTCCATAATAAAGGTTATTACATTAAAAATATTTTAGCAATACGGATAAAAAAAATAATTTTAAATTTATTTCAAATATAGAAATTTAAAATTCAATTAATTTTCTATCAAATATAAAAATTCTTAAATCATTTCCTATTAATAGTTATTATTTAATCTTCTAAACTTATTAATAGAGAATAAATTCTTATCCAATATCGTTAAATCAAGGGTTAATTACAAAAAAAAAAAATTATAAATTATTTGTGAAATTGTAATTTTATTACCAACTAAAAATTTTGACAATTATATATATATAATTTCAATTTTTAGCAAATTTAATATGAAACAAGAATCCGGTCAGAGCTCCGGTGCCGGAGCTGACGTGGCATGCTGACTTGAAATTTATTATTATTATTTTTATCACGTCAGCATCTTACTAGAAAATCAAATCAAATCAAATGAATCAAATCAAACCAAACCAACTTGAATTGATCGGTTCAATTTAAATTTTCAAATTTCAGTACAGTTCAATTAATTTTTTTAAAATTTTGGATTTTTAATTCGATTTGATTTAAAAAAAAATTGAATAATTTTTTTTTATTCGGTTTGATTAATTTTTTGAAATTTTGGTTTTTATTTTGGTTCGGTTTTGAAAGTTTTGTTTCGATTCAGTTCAAACTGAACCCAATGATTGCTTACCTCTTTATTTCTTTTTATTATTTTTTTTTTAATTTTCTGATCATTCAATACCAAAAATATTAAAATTAGTTAAGTTCGATTTGGATATTTCGATTTTCTTTTGAATATCGAAATAATTAAACCGAATCGAACTGAAATAGAAAGCAAGAATATCAGAATAATTAAAACAAGTCGAACTGAAATAGAAAGTAAATAATTCAGGTTGAATCAATATATTTTGATTTGGTTATTCGGTTATTTATGTTATTTAAATAAAATAAGTGAATATATATATATATATATATATATATTGGTTGGTTTAGTTTATTAGGTTTCTTTTTGAAAAAATCAAATAGAATTAAAAAAATCAAAATGTCAAAATAATTAATCGAATCAAACTGAAATTCAGAAAATCAAATCGAACTAACAGATTCAAGTTGATTCGATTCGATTTAATTTTCTATTCAAATACTGACGTGATAAAAATAATAATAATAATTGTCAAGTCAATTCTGGTATAGAAGCTTTGACCGAATTTTAATTTCATGTTAAATTTGTTAAAAATTGAAAAAATATATATATAAGTATCAAAAATTTTAATTCGCGATAAAATTAGAATTTTATGAATAATTTATGATTTTTTTTTTTAATTAACCCTTGAATCAATGATATGAATTCCAAATATTTCAATCATTGAAGCCCAAAGGGAAAAAAAATGGGTGGGGCTCTTCCTACTTCTTTAAATTCTTCTCATATTCCCACTGTTTCATTTAGAATATTTAATGCTCTAATTTTTTCTTTAAATGCCAATTTTAACCCTTTCTCTTGTAAGTAAATTTTAACTATTTTTCTTACTTTCAGTTATTTTATTTATTTATTTTTTTTAAATTAATTTTTATGATATACGTGATTATAATTTCAAAGTTTATAATTTATTTTGTAATCTTATAAAATTTAAAAGAATATGTTATACAGTTGTTTATATATATATATATATATATATATATATATATATATATATATACTTGTTACATTAGTAGTTTAAAGAGTACTCTTTCAATTGATTTATGAAATATCGTTATGTTATTTATGTTTTCTACTTAGAAACAAATTTATATTCTTAAATTGTTTAACTACTTTTATACAAGTTTGATTTTTATTATATATATTATTTTTATAATAAATGTTATACTTTAATTATATCATAAAATAATTAATTTTATTATTACATGAAAACAATTTTTTTTTAAATATATTTTATTATTTATCGAGTCATATATTATTTTTATAGTAAATATATTTTTTTTTTTTTGTAATTTTGTAAATATAAAAAAATAAATTCTTAATTAAAAATAAAAGATATAAGAATTAAATTTTTTTACAAATTTAATATAATTTATGACAAAAATAAATTTCTATTGAAATCTAAATGGATATTTTTATTTTAAAAATTATTATAAAAAAATTTTATTTTTTCAATTAAGTTTCGTTATTTTAAAAAAAATTATCAATTATAGGCAAAACTTAGACACTTTTTATGTACTTATTAAGTTTGGAAAAGATGGTTCAAATTCATTTATAGAAAAAAGAGTTAAAATTGACATTTTAAGGAAAATTAATTTCAACTAACTTACAATTGAATATTAAATACTCTAAAAGAGTAGTAAATTATTATGACCATTAATAAAAAATTTCTCCTAAACGAATACTTCAATTTTTTTATTTTTTTTTTAATTAGAGATCATTTAAAATTTTAGTCAAAACCCCATAAAAATAATTGACATGACCGAATATATAATTTCAATCATCTTATTTAATATGCTAATTTGAATTCATATCAGATAAATTTTAATGATCATATTAAAAAAACTCACAAAATTTAAAATTTTTGAGTTATTTATATTTTTTACTTTTTGAATCTTTTAATTATTTATTTCTATCTAAAGTATTCTTAATTTTTTTATTTTTTATCAAAATATTCTTTTAATTATTTTTATTTTCATTAAAATATTTTTTAATTTTTTTAAATGAAAATATTTTTCTAATTTAAACTTTATATAATTTTTATAAATTAAAACAATAATTTTGCCATAAGACCAATTGATGAATCAAAAATCATTTGTTATTTTTTTATTCAAAATATTTTTTTAATTTTTCAAGTGAAAACACTATTCCAATTAAAACCTAAAGTTATTGTCAGGTGCTATATACATTATTTCTATACTAAAGTGGTTTAATATAATTGAAAATTAAATACTAAAAATTTAAGTAATAAATTTTAAGTACTAAATTAAATAAGTGATAAATTTTAACTTGAAAAATATTGAAAAATCTAATTACTTTTGATAGTGAATTTTAAATATAAAATTTTTTGAAGAGAGATCATTCATTCATTGATATTCACAAGAGGAATTGAGTACAAGATATGCAAGAAAACACCAACAAATCTAGAGATTTGTCTAAAGAAAAAATAGATCCACAAAAGATTAGAAAAGATATAAAGATCTACTATCTCTTTCTAAATCTTGAAAACCCTTCCCTCAAACTTTGGTGATTGTAGATCTGCGACTAGGAAATTGTAGACCTCACTGCCATGTAGATTATTGTTGAGAGGGAGTGGTAAATAGGAAATCTACCAAAGAGAGCTAAACCATTGAACTCCCCATGGACACCACTGAGCAAATCTACACAGCAATCCTTTAAGGCTGCTGAGAAAGATCTAAAAACTAGAGACCCACAGCCACCTCCCAAGCACCATTGAAATTATAGAAAAATTTTTAACTTAGGTGCTCAAAACAAGCTTTAATAACTCACTTCTTATAAAGGAAAAATGAGCAGCTTAAAGGTTTTAAGAAGTCAGATTATTTACTAGATCAGCAGAAAAAATATTAAGAAGATATAAAAAAAATTTAAGCAAAAACTCCAAAGAATGGAAGAAGAAGGTGCTGCCGTACAATCAGAAAATGAGCTAACTTTAGAGAAGAGAAAAGAAAAAATTAAATTTAAAATTTTAACTTACCAGTTAAGTGATTTTTAATTTAACACTTTTAACATAAATATTACTAAATAATTTAAAAGAGTTTAACATAACTTTTCATTGGAAAAATTTGAATTTAAAAAATATTAAATTTTTTGAAAGTTTAACGTATCAACTCGTAATTTTTTTTTTATTTTTTTTTTTTTCCAAAATTAAAGACCGCTGCTCGACTCGCTAACAAGTCCATGTGCAACATGTAGCATTATTAAAATAGAATTTCAGCTCACTAGATGCCTTATCATATGCATAGGTAATTCATCTCTTGCCTTTTCGCACTATTATCATCTTTTATCAGATTAAAAATAAAAGTCAAATAAACAAAAAACATAGTTACAGTGTCCGAACCAAATACTGCAAGTTCAGAACCATTGGCTATCTGGAAAATAATCAGCAATTAGCCCATTTTATAAGTTTGAAGACAACATATGGAGGGTTCTCAAGAACACATTTACATAATTACATTGGATTTTTTAACCTCTTAACTATCTATTCATTTCCTATTTTTCTCTCATAAGTACACTAATCCTCCATTTTTTTATTTTTTATGTTTTTGAAAAAAAAAATATATAAATCCTCCAAACAAATAACCCCAGCACCAACATCATAATGAAGTTCTCTTTTCAGTGGCAAACTTGATTCTGCTGATAAAATCATCAATTTTCATTGTTCCCAGCTCCCCACTAAACCTAGATCTGATTGTAACACTTTGTGTCTCAACCTCTTTGGGTCCCACAACTGCCATTAAAGGAATTTTCTGCTTCTCTGCATTTCTAATGAGCTTTGGTAGGCGCTCACCATGACAAACTTCAGTTCGAAAACCATTACCTTTCAGTTTGTTAGTCACCTCTTTGCAGTATTTAAGCTGCATAACCACATGCAATAATGTTGTGTATAATCATCATCTATCTCGAGAAGCAAAATCTGAAGTTCATAACACCAGAAGTAATTACCTGTGAGTCAGTAACTGGCAAAACTCGAACTTGGATTGGCGAGAGCCACAATGGAAAATCCCCAGCATAATGTTCTATGAGGACCCCAAAAAACCGCTCTAAGGATCCAAGCACTGCTCTATGAATCATTATAGGTCGCTTCTTCTCTGTGTTTGAGTCAACATAAGCAATGTCAAACCGTTGAGGTAAATTAAAATCAACCTGCATGCACATTTTAAAAACAATTATTAGTAAGTTGAACAATTTTAATATTACCACGGATAAATGCTAAAAATGACCTTGATACAAATATTTTCCAAATTTCAACATTTGGAGATCTAGTTGTTCACTGCACGGACACATGTACATACAGAGAGAAGGCAAGAAGCGGGAAGGGAGGAAGAAAGAAGTGAAAGTGGAAAGACGGCCCTGGAGAATATCAGAGGTCTGGAATGAAAATTCTTTGCTGTGAAAATCTGGGTAAATCTGTACCCAAAGCTGTGCACAAACACAGTAAACTCCTGTCTGCAATGAGTTAAGAAATTGCCTGTACAGTTGAGCACTGCCACTTCCTCCCAAGAGCATCCTCAATCTTAAGATCAATTTTTGGACCATAAAAGGCACCACCACCTTCATCAATTTGATAGCTCCATCCCTTATCACCCAAAGCATCTCTGAGGGCAGATGTTGCTTTTTCCCATATATCATCATCTCCCACAAATTTTTCTGGCTTAGTTGAGAGGTTCACTTCATATTTGTTGAAACCAAATTGCAACAGCATCTCTTCTGTAAGATCTAGGACTCCCCTAATTTCATCTTTAATTTGATCTTCTAAACAAAATATGTGTGCATCATCCTGCAAATATTTGAAATTGAATGTCAGGTTATGTTAGTCAGAAATAGTTGGGACAAATTCACACATTAGGGAGAGGGAAAAAGAAACCAAAATCTGCCTTTATTTTGCCACATATAACATACACATCTACTCTCAATCAATCAATTTGAACATATCAGCATACACTTCCATTAAGGATTTGTCCTTTACTGGATTAAGAGTATTAGTATTTAGGTACATATGATTGGCACAGAAACCCACTGGAGTTAATTCTTCAAGGAATTCCAATTGCCAGAACTAGTTATCAGGGAAATCCAACACAAGTAAATTAATACACTAAAGAGATGATAGACTCCTTCTCAAAATGTATTCAATTGTGCATGACAAACATAAGATCATGTGAAGCCTGCATGTAGATCGTTCATAAACTAAAATATAATATTAGGAAACCATACAAGTTAGCCTTATAAGTTAATACCAGTTTATTTTGGTGGTTTTAGCTTTCTGTTTTAGTATGCAGTAACATATCTAAGAATATCCCATATATACAAACTGACAGTTCAAAACTAATAGCCTGAATTGCGTAGTACCTGGGTAAAACCTCTTACACGGAAAAGACCATGTAAGCTTCCAGACAACTCATATCTATATACTGTTCCTAGCTCTGCAACCCTGATTGGAAAATCACGATAAGAGTTGAGCTTTCTTTTGTACACCAAAATGTGATA
>CANXYC010561922.1:0-32352 GCA_948193065.1 Aleurites moluccanus | reverse complement strand
TATTTCCCTCAATAGCTTGCTCAATCAATAATCTCCTCTAATTTCTTGAGTTCTCTTCTCCTATGAAAGTTTCCCCAAATTCTCAAAATTAGGGTTTTCCTTAATCAATAATATATAATATAATTCCTTGTAATTTAACCCTCTTATAGTCTCTATTATTATTTCCTAACATCAATTTAATTTATCTCTTAAACAAAATCTGAAATTCAAAACGTACTTACTATTCACGTCATTATTCATCAATTTCATAAATTTCATAAACACTATGTTCATTAAATCCATTTATGTAGTTGGAATATTAATTAACCCGAATGACAATAACAGAAACTTATAGTGTCCATACCAGATTCTGAAACAGTCTTAGGTACATTTCCTTTCTTAACTCTTAACTATCTAATCAATCTTTGAGAAGTGCCTTGCAACTCCTCAGAAAAGATATCAGAGAACTCTAGGACCTTAAGTGTCCGAACAATCCCAATTGAAATCTTTTACACATTCACTACTTATACTAGATACACTGTATTCCTTTTTTATTATCTTTCTAGCCTAAATAACATAAATGAAAATAATTCTAGATTCATACTTATCACTTGGAACTCAAATTCTAGAAATCAGAATTTGATTTTTTTTTCTCATAACAATCAATAACTGATCAATATGCAGTTAACTAATTCATATCAAGTATTACATTAAGTTGCAACACAAGCAACTCTATCCATTAACACATAAAAACATTATCATCAATTTCAATAATACATCTTGGATAACAATCATAATTCACTTTTATATTTTCCCTCATAGGTATAGTTATCTTAAGAGCACATTCAACAAAATTCTCTCTCTATTTAACTATGATGCAAACAAAAGAATGTATGACCCTAGAGTCAACCAATGCATCTGTTATATCATTCTGTATTAGAATCATATATGTATCTACATTATCAGTTTTGTGTGTCTTTTGTGTGTTAATAGCAAAAACTCTTCCTTGGCCTCTACCTGTTGGGGCTTGACTACTACTAGGACCTTGTCCTTTACCTCTACCCCTACCAGGAGCCTCTCTAGTCACATTCCGATTCATCTGTGCTGTAAGTTGAGACTATGTAGCAGACGGCTACTAATTGCCCCATAAAGGACATCTGTTAATGAAATGGCCATATTGCCCACATTTTAGACAGGCACTTGACTGTCTTCGACATTCCCCTCCATGCCTTCTGCCACAATAGTCACAAATGGGCATACTAGGCATCTGGGTAACAGGTCGAGAAAATCCCTAATAAGTTGATATTGACTGCATTGGAGGCCCTCTACTCTGAGTCCTCCTCCTCTGACTGTCTAATGAAGGTCTCTGATCAAATTTAGGTACAGGCTCTATCTGTCCTGGTTGGAAGCTGGCCTCACCTTTTCTAATCTGAGAACCAGGTCTACCTTTCCTTTTCTAATCTCTTTTAGCTTTTTCATACTTATACTTTTCTTCCATTTGATTAGCTTTGTCAATGATAGTAGTCACAGATGTAAACTTTGTAGCAATCAAGGCATTGTAAAGTGAGGCATGTAATCCTCTTCTGAATCTTACAATCAAGTCCTCCTCAGTAAGAGCAATACGCATTAGCATATCTGCTCAATCTAATAAACTCAGCATATTCCTTAACAAAGTTGTTACCCTGCTCCAGTTGTTCAAACTGAATCAGGTTTCTTGCCTTTACTCCTTCAGTAAAAAAACTCATCAATTAATCCTTGTCTGAACTCTGCCCAGATGGGAGGATGATCACCATACAATCTGGGCTCCATACGCCTGGAAAACCATGTCCAAGCTTTCCCTTTCATAAGCAATCCAACTAGTTCAACTGCTCTAGTATTGGAGCAAGGTAGTCTCCTAACAACCTTTCAATCTGCTCCAGAAAATCAATTGACTCATCGCCTCTATCACATCTAAACTCTGGCAAATTTAGCTTCAAAAAGCTAGACATAGATACTCCCTCCTCATCAATATCTCGGCAGGCTTCCTGCATAACAGGCTCTCCAAGAAACACTACTGGATGCACTGGAGCTATAGGAGTAGCAGGCACAGCAACTGGTGCAACCGGAGGTGGCACAACTGGTGCTACAGGAGGTGGTGGCATATTCTGTTGTTCCTGCCTTAATTCTTCTATTTCGCATTGCAACTCCATCATTCTTTTCATCATTTCCATTCTCCAAGGGTCATCACTTTCCCTGGTCTCTTCTGTCATTAGTTAGGATCTAGAACATTTCTCTGTCATTTCTCTATCAAGAAACTCATTAGAGGCTACTTCGGCCTCTCTAGTATTCCTATCTCTGTCGTTGGACATTTCTGTCACTACAGACAACAAAAAATAGGAACAATCTCATCACGGTATGCTAACGCAGAATGCTTATACACATTTGACGAACACATCAATAAACATAAAAGGAATTCCTATGCTCAATGGTATACTTCACTCTACTCATACTATACTTAGTTACTATTCCTCTATAACCTATTTTCTGTTATCTGTAAACACAGGGCTTTGATACCACCTCTGTCACGATCCAATACCGGATCGCGACGGTTCTAGGGTGTGGGAGATGCTGAGGCGATCGGCAACTGTAGAACCCATCAATCACTATAATGCAATCACAATATCGCAGCGGAAATCATCTATTAACAATTAACACATCAGTCTATAATCATACATTTATATATACATTATTTATTTTGTAACTCTGTCATTCATTCTATAACTTCCATAATCTTATACATTTATATTTCAAAATGTCTCATACACTTACATACACAATCTGTCTATACCATTATACAATACCTATGGAGTATCTAATAAACATATATAAAGATACAATGTTTAAATTAATTACACTATCTTTAATAAACTACAGAATTCCTTGGAGAAACAAGAATCAGGAATCTACCTCCTACTCTGCACTTGAAAGAGTAAACAGTGATAGGGTGAGTATATATGATACTCAGTGAATCTAATATGCATCGAGCATAAAATAGATAACAGAATATCAATAAGCAATAAGCAGATGACATAAATGAATCAAACGGCTCAAAATATATGTAATACATAATCAAGCTCAGTATATGACTGTAAATAGGCAATCACATCAATGAAATATATTTCACATGGATAAGGTGGAAATGACAGATATAGAGCCATGAAACGCATAGAAATGTGTCAAATACAAATCACTATATATGTATATATAAATAAACATAAGACAAATCAGGTCTTATGACTAGGACATCCCTTCCTAGTACAGGGTATCAAACAATACATTGTGCACAAAGCCGACAACATGAACTCACTACCCTGTTGGAACTGCAGCTCTGTCAAATCACCTCGGAATCAATAAACACATCAATAGATACCATTTCAAAATAATGGCATCGGCAAGTATCGATAACTCATCAGAAATCAATTGAATAAGCATAAAGTCAATAAGACATCAATAATAATCAATTAAACGACGACCAAATGTCTAATGACCAATAATAGGAACAAATATAAATTGGTCATTTGCAGCAAAAAAGTTGACGCAATTGGCATGCCATTGTCGCTGGCGATGGTGGCATTCAAATAGTTGGCCTATGGATTTTTCGGCATATTTTTGGTGTAACATTGACATTGCTCCAATTATCAACAAACATATACATGGAAAGCAATTTATAGGCAACAAACATAACTCAATAATCTTCAACAATTGAATCAAATAGGCATGACCAAGAACCAAAAATTAGGCATTTTGCCCTAAATGAGGTTCGGCCAAAAAGGGCTTTTCACATATGGATTTCAATTGACGTTTTAATAATTTAGGCATGTCAAATAATACATAAAAGATTCACCTAGTACTCCAAATCACCTAACAAAATTGCCTTGCCACCCAATTCCTCAATTCCTCGATATAGGTCAAAATCGGAGACTTTCTTCAATCGAATTTTCTACAACAATATAAATATAAATTAATCACCAATAAACATCCAATTGACTTATTTTATACTCAATTTACACATCCTAACTCATATACACAAAATCCAATTACACAACTTCACTTTAGGGTTTGAAAATTGGGTAAAATTACTTAATGCATCAATTGATGCAATTAAACCATTTACCAAATCCTACCAACATATAGTTAACCTAATTAAACCATAAAATCAAACTAATGATTAATTTACCTAAATTCTTCAAAGTGGCCGAAATCTTCAATGTTGTTGTTCTTGAAAGTTTCTTTATTTTCTATGGTTTAATTTGGTGGAGGATGAATTATTTGGTGTTTATCTCATGATTCCAACACTTTTTCTTCACAAATTAAAAGGAAAAATCAAATGGAATGGAAGAGCATAGCCCACAGATGAGAAGAGAAGAAATGGGCAAAAATTTTTCTAAGTCTTGCTTATATAGTAAGACAAAAATAGCAAATTTTACTTTTGGTCCTCCAACTTTCCTTAATTTGCTTTTGATACATTTTCGCTCAATAATTTATTCTGACAATTTTGTCGGGAATTGGATTTCAAAGTGAATATTCAAATATATTATTTTTATTAATACTATTTAATAAAAATAGTTTCAGAGCCGTTCTGAAACTCAGACTGTCGAATTTCCACTATACCCCAAAGTTCTCTTTATTTATGGTTTTGCCATCGCTTATTTTATCAGTCTTCTTAATCATTTTTACCTCTTTCTTTTTACTGTATTTACACATGCATATACATTATCATTTACCCTCTTGCAAAAATTAGAAATTCATCCGTCGACCAGACTGCTATTTTTGTAGCAGCGATATCGATACAGACAATTTTCGAAAAATTTTCTCGTTTTCGCTCTAACTATGTTTTCAAAATTATCATTGGTTATTTCGATAATTTTAAACCACATACTGAGAATTTATTTCACAAAAACATATTACGCTACTTCTATGGTATTACACTTAGTTTTGGGATGATGAGGACACTCAGGTTGTTATCCAGGTAAAAGATAAAATGAAAAATTTATCTTGTCTTAATTTACTATCAGATGTAGATGAGTTAGTTCTAAAGGCAGATGCTTCAGAAAAATCCTGAGGAGCAGTATTAAAAATCAAAGGTAGAAAACTAGAACAAATCTATAATTATTGGTCTGGAATCTTTAAAGGATCAGAAATTAATTATCCAATCCATGAAAAGGAAGTCCTAGCAGTTAAAAATGATATAAAAGCCTTTTACATTTTCCTGGCTCCTAAGAGGTTTGTAATTAGAATATATTCAACCTATATAAAATGATTTATGAATCTGAATATTAAAGAGGCTAGACAAACTAGACTTTTAAGATTATAAGAATAGTTTAACTATTACATATTTTATATTGAATATATTCCTTCTAATAAAAATGTAATAGCTGATTTTCTTTCTCGTGAATTGTTTAATGTTGCAGATGGACCCTGCCGCCAAAAACAAGAACGAAAAAAGAGGGTCACACTAAAAAATAGCGCACAAAGAAAGTCAAGAAAGAGAGTAAAGACTCCAAGAGCGATGGCTCTGGTTCTTCAAGAACTAAAAGAAAAGTTGTAGCATTGAAAGATGTTATGTGCTGGATATGTAAAGCTCAAGGATATATCTCTACAAAGAGTTCTAAAAAGAAGCCAGCAAGTTCGAAAGAACTGATTAGTCCAAAAAAGGCTAACGAAAAGTCAAAGGAGAAATCCTTGATTTAAAAGAATAAAGAGAAGAGCCCCTAAAGATTTTTACGAAAAAGTAGCCAAAAAACTTGGCCTTACCCCTGAACAAGTAAAAAGATTCGGAGAATAATTTCATCAAAAGGATGAAGGTGAAATGGTCACTATGGAAAGGCCGCAATGCCCAACTCCCTCACAAGAGGGCAGCCATGATGGCTTAGAGAAGGTTGGTGGAAGTGTCGATGAACCTTCAATGGTTCTAAACCAAAAGGTCAGTGAAAGTGCTAAGGAACCTCGAGTTCTAAATCAAAAGGCTTCTGAAAGTGCCAGTGAATCTTTATCGATTCCAAATCAACAGGCTAGTGAACGTGCTAGTAAACATTTAAAAGTTTCAATTCAAACTCCTTTACAAGAGGAGAGTTATAAAAACTCTAGTGATATGTCAGATCACAGATACAAGGCTAGTGGAAAGACCAGTGAATCTTCACAAATTCCAAACCAAACTCGTGAAGAGGATAAAGACGATAAAAGCTTTGAGGATGAGAATCTTGATTGTAATGAATTAAATTTGGATATTGTTTTTGGAACAATTGAATTCAAAAAATAGGAAATCATTAATCTCCTAGGGAAATCACAATAAAAAAAAAATCTGAAAATAAATTTGATGACATTCATAAAGAATTCATGAAGATCATGAGAGTAGATAATCCTGAGGCTTTAAATATCTGCAAGAATGAAATTGTCTGGTACTTCATAAAGTACAATTATGGTCTTTCAAAAGATGGATCTATGTTATGTTCTGAATTGTATAGTAGATTAGCTAAAAGAAACTTCCAGCAACTACAACACTTTGTAGATGAGGTTGTTTCATAAATTTTATATTTAGAAAAACAGCTTGAAATCCGCAAAAAAGATGAAGAATATTTCCTTCAGTTAGTAATTGAAAGGGATAAACTTCTTGATGAAATGAGTTCATATATTCCGCCAGAAGTGGCCTATACCAAGAAGATTAAAAAAGTAAACTGGATAGATCATTCTCTAAAAGAGTATTCTATGTTACATCCATATATCCATTGGCAAGAATATGGAGGTCTAAATATGAGAATTCCCTCAGAAATGACGAAAGATAGTCTCTGCTATACAGATGCAGGACTAACAGAAATTATCAAGATCAATAGAAATGATAATAATCTGTTTAAATCACTTCCAATTGTTGTGCAGAAATCCTTAAAGTTCTTGAGTTCAGACTCAAGAATAATTACCAGTTATATTACTAGCACAATTATGGATTGTGGTGAGAATAGAACTGTTTATTATCCTTATCAAATTTGGGATCTTCGTCCTGTTATGGCTAAGAAATTTGTTGACCCACAGAAGGTTAATAATCAGAACTTTAATTTTTATTTTAACCTGTATAAAGAAAATAAAATTATTATCCAAGCTGCGAGAATTCAGAATTTCAAAGCTAGCTTGGAGAAGACAATCTATGCAAGTAATTATGTCCTTCTCGGAGATGATAAAATATTTGTTATTATCTGGTCCCAATATACTCCCATTACAAGAGTATTGTCCATTATTAAGGGACAAGAAGAAGTACAAAAATTATTTCTGAGACTAATAGATTTAGATTCAAGTCTGGTTTCCAACCTGAAACTATGAAGGTCTGGAAGAAAGTTGCTCAGTTCAGAGAGAAACGTGTTGCAGAAGTAATGACTAGGGATTATGTAGAACTAAGAGAAAACATGGACGCCCCAGTCAGCAACTCATAGATAAAGTGACAAAAATGTCATCCATGACGTCAGCTTCAGTGTGAAAAATAAAGAATTGCTTTTTAGAAGTAGCTGTAAATATTAAAGCACTGTCAGCCAAAATAGCTCTAAAATTTGTGGTATCGATGAAAAGAACTTATCTCTAGATAATGACTCATTAGCTGTAAAATTAAAACAGTAATTGTCTTTATTTAATTATTTTATGGAATAAAGCTAAAGAATAGTACTAGAGACACCAGCTGTCTATTTATTTTTGTAGTTTTATAAAACTGACATACTATTTCAGCTACCTATCTTAATTATTGTACTGTGTTAATTATTTTACTTTTAAGCTGGCAAACAGTAATACAAACACCAGTTTCGTTTGTAAAAAGTTTATATATACCTCTTCAACTTATTGAAGAAGGGGGGAGCGAAAAAATACAGAGTTTATTTAAGAAAAAACTTTTTCAAGTCTTTATCTATATGATAATTTTGTTTCTATATACCTTTCATCCTTCAAAATGGTCTGATATCCAGAAGTGTTGCAGTAAGACCTAACCAAGAAAATGTAATAAGTCATATCCTCCATATCTCTTTGAAGATATTACTGGTGACGAGTTTGGAAGGAGGGTTAAAACTATTGCGGAAGCTTAGTGGACCGGATCTACAAAGGTATATATATTATAAATGTTTTAAGTTTATGTTTAAACGTTTATATCTTCCAACCGATCTGCTAATAGAAATTGGCTTAGAGGTCTAGCTTTAACTCAAGTTAGCAGAGGAAAGAGTTGAGTGTCAATCTTAGACTACATGATAATTTCTTTGCTCTATATAAACAAAAAATAAGAGAATTACCTGTTACTATATGAATGATTGAAAGACTTGAGAGGCCTAACATAGAAGACAGTGAACTTAAAATTTTTCTAGATCAAAAACTTGAATTTAATAAATGTCATTATGTAGAAAGGCTTGGTGCTTTTGCACGGTTATTGAATAACCAGTAATTATTCGGGTTACTCTTATCTCGATTGTCATCACCTATATCAAGATGTAGACAATGATCCAATAATAGGATTATTAAATTCTATTATAGATTGTTTAGACTATCTAAATAATTCTATAGACAAACTGTTTAAAAATTTAGAAGAGTTGACTATAAGACAGAGTGAGTTTGAGGATTTTTTCCTCTAGAACAAAGGCCATTTGGATTTTGTTGTCAGCTCTCACTATCACAATGAGTATAAGAAGCTCAAAAAAATCAGAAAAAAAAAAAAAAAACCCCTTTAAAGATTTTTATGAGTAATTCTTTGTAATTTCGCCTTTTACCAAAATAATTAGAGAAAAAACATACTCACTTTTAATTGTATCAAAGCCAAGTTATAAATAAAAATGGATTTTTAGATTTTTTTTGAAGAAAAAATAGGATTTTGAAGGGGTAAAAATAGAAATAATAATAATTTTAAACATTTATGAATTGCCAATAAAAATAAATTAAAAGTCTGAAGATTTTTATATTATATTTTAAAAATTAAAAATCATAATATGTATTAGTGAATCCTTTAAAAACTACCAGTGACATTTACCAGTATTTTCTGTATTTTTTTATCCGAGGATGAACTATTCTGCTGTGTTTTTTGCCCTTGTGCTCCTATTGTAAGTTGAACTCTTGATTTGCTGATTTTCTCGTTCTCTGATTTGCTCTTATAATAATAATAATAATAATATCTCGTTCTCAGATTTATTATTATACTAATTAGGATTAATTATAATTTATCCTCTAAAATATCTAATAGACAAACACCACCTTTTAAAAATAGGCAAACTAAATATTATAATATATTATTAGATATTTATATTTAATTTTATTATTAATTAATTTTAAAATAATTAATAAAGATAATAAAAAGATAAAAATATTTTTACCTTTTATTTTAATTATTTACATCCTATTTTTTGCTTTAATTTTTTTTAAGGTTAAAAAATATATTTTTTAACAGCTTAAAAATAAAATAAATAAAAATTATTTTATTTTAAAAAATAAAAAATTTGAAAATAATAAATAACAAATAAAAAATAAAAAATATTTTTACTTTTTATTTTTAAATTTATCAAAAATATGAAAATGAATTTTTTATTTGTATTGAAAAATTTAAGAAAAAATAATTTAATTTCTTCTTAACTTATTTTTTAAAATAAAAAATAAAAAATATTTTTATTTATTTTTTATTTTTAAATTTATCAAAAATTATAAAAATAAATTTTTGAACCCTATAAAATATTTTTTAAAATAAAAGTAGAATGTAATTAATTAAAAATAAATGGTAAAAAAGTTTTTATTTTTTTAAGCTTTTGTTGATTATTTTAAAGTTGACTAATGATAAAATTAGACTAAAAAGTGTACTAATATAATATAATATTTGTCAAAAGAATATTAATATATTTTTAAAAGAACAAGATAAATTTAATATATTAAGTCATTTTATAGAAAAAAAATAATAATTAATTTAATCCTAATAATTATAATAATTCAATACATATTTTATAATAACTAATTGAAAAATAAAAAATGAAAAAATTGAACATATTTTTTATTTTCTAATTTTTTATTTAGAAAATAAAAATTAAAACAATTAAATTAAAAAATAAAAATAAAAAAATATTTTTCCCAATATTTAGAGTCCAAAGCTGCCGATCACATCTCCTAAAGCAACAATTGCAATGATGGCATGAAAATGCAGGGCTGTCATTGAGCCACATGGTGAAAATATCTTGGATCCATCCTTTCGCTTGCGGCGCATTGGTAGCTGTCATCTTCATCAAACGGCGCTCCATCTGGTCAATACCTTTCATCTACATAGCTTAGTGAACACAACACTTTCTCGCCGTGTTAAGCTTGATCCTTAATGACTTTAATATACTTCGGCTGCTACTAGCAACCTCCCCCCAACAACCAAGTAGTGGGCCATGATGAGTAATAACATATAAGACCATAATTGGGTCTAATGAAGTTGGGCGTACGATAGTTAAGAAGCCTCATGGAACCAGGCTTAAAGACTCACAAGCCCATCAACAAACAGGTCCCCAAGATCGATGCTATTTCAAAGTGGTCCTTGCGTCAAAAATGAAATCAACGTCTCCTCGCCACATGCAAGGCCCTTTGAAACTCATGCATCTTGATCCGCCTATCTAGTCTCTGAATCAACCTCACAAGAGACCAAGAACATGTCGGGGAGCCTCCTTGACACCGCCCATAAAAGAACCCTGCAGGACGTGACGTTTGACACTTAAGGAGGCTTCATGACTGCTCTGTAATAATATGATATCAGCTATTTCTTGATACTGTCACGTCCACAAATTTCAAACAATGACATATGATTTGAGACATGTACGTAATATTCTCAATGACTAAAGGCAGATTAAATTTACACTTTTCACAGATAAAACAACAATCATCTTTTTCTTTAAATTTTCTCGAACATCAATTCAACTAATTTAGATATCAAAAAAAACTTTGTCAAGCATGATAATTTGGCTCTTTGATGCTAATTTGTTC
The DNA here is from genome assembly GCA_948193065.1 of Aleurites moluccanus. Taxonomy (NCBI): domain Eukaryota; kingdom Viridiplantae; phylum Streptophyta; class Magnoliopsida; order Malpighiales; family Euphorbiaceae; genus Aleurites; species Aleurites moluccanus. The sequence continues at coordinate 21,378 of CANXYC010561922.1, read as the reverse complement.
TTTGTCAAGTCTCATGTTTGGCTCTTTGATACTAATTTGTTGATTTTATAGATCCGATACATCTTATAAGATCTAAATCCATACGAGAGAGGTCTACATTAGCTATATGAAGTTAAATTAATTATTTTTTTTTGTTAAGTATTAATTGGTGTAAATAAACAGAAGCAATATTAATTTATTAGTTAGTTACTTTTCAGTTATATAATTTGTTACTAAGTTTTTGTATATAAAATAACATTTATCAATGAATGAGAAGTAAGTCACTATTTTCATTTTCTCGAGTCTTGTGTGCAAAAGTTCATATGATATCAGAGCAAAATTAATTTGTCTTTTCTCTGAAAGCTTTTATTGCTTCGTTTATTATTTTCTTCAGCTCATTTTGATTTTCTTGCATTTTCCGAGCTACCAAATATTGTTTTCTTATATTTTTCTCTCTGATTCTTTGGGGTAAATAAAATTAGTTCTACAAAATTAATATTCTCGTGATGAATAATCAAAATAATAGTAATATTCATGAAAATTCTTCTGGTTTACAAGTCAGAACTGAAGAACAACTTTCGAGTCCTTATTTCCTTCGTCCTAATGAGAATCCATCCTTGATTCTTGTTTCTCCCCATTGAATGGTACAAATTATCATTCTTAGTTCAAATATATGAAGATGGCTCTAATGTCGAAGAATAAACTCCAATTCGTTAATGGCACCATTGCAGTTCCAGCTTCCACAGATCCATCATATGCGTTTTGGCACAGGTGTAACACTATGGTATTATCTTGGATTTTGAAAGCAGTAACTCCATCAATAGCACAAAGCATTATCTTGCTTGATAATGCATGTGAAGTTTGGAAGGATCTCAGAGACTGATTTGCACAAAGAGACTCTTTTCATATCTCTGATTTGCAACAGGAAATCTCTAATTATCAGCAAGATGAACTTTCTGTAACTAATTATTTTACTCAGCTTAAAGTTCTATGGGACGAATTGATGAATCTTAGGTCAGTTCCCATTTGTTCCTGTGAACCTAAGTGTTGTTGTGGGGCTATAGATGCTGTTAAGAAGTATAATGAGATGGATTATGTGATAAGGTTCCTAAAGAGGCTTAATGAAAATTTCTCAACAGTTAAGTCTCAGATAATGATAATTGAACCTCCTCCCCCCATTAACAAGTTTTTTTTCTATGGTAATTCAACATAAAAGATAACTGAATTTTTAGAAACCTAATTATGAAACTGTTGCTTTTGCAAGTAAAGGTTTTAATGATTATACTTTGAATCAATTTCAATCTAGTAATGCACAAACCTATGGAAATAGGAGATTCTTTAATCCAAGTTACAAGAAATATTTATGTACTTATTGTGAAATTTTGGGGCATACTATTAATAAATGATAAAAAAACATGAGTATCCTCCAGGCTTCAACAATGTTTTTAGACCAAGAATGGCAAGACTACCAATTTCTAATGTGAATCAAGTAGAGATCTATGGTAATGAATTTGATGTTGAGCAATAAGGGTTTCATTGATACTCTGCACATGGAGGTTATAACATTTTTGATGATTCAAGAAATCTTACTTTCACACAAGCCAATTCTAGTTCTGTTGCTATTCAAGGCAATTTTGGTAACATTGTTGTTCAAGTCAACTCAGTAGCAAATCAGAAACCCAATGTGAATGCTAGTACATTTCCTTTCGTACAAGAACAATGCAATAAACTCCTGGCTCTACTACAACCAACTCAATCTTCAGTCTCCATTTCATAGTCCAATGCTTTGACATCATCACAGCTTGCTCATATAGCATCTGGTGTGTCTTTATCTCTGTTAAATGATAAAAAACTTTGGATTATGGATATTGGGGCCGCTAACCATATTTTCTATTCTTTAGCATTCTTTAATACCTATAATCCTGTCACCAATTATTTTGTTAAACTTTCCAACAATGAGATCATACTTGTCACCCACATTGGCACTGTTCAATTTAACCTGCATTTTATTTTGAGAGAAGTTTTATATTTCCACAATTTTCTTATAATCTAGTCTCAATCAGTAAACTAACCCTACATTCCAATTGTTCCATTGTTTTTCAATCTCATTTTTGTCACATACAGGACCTGCAGACTTTGGAGATGATTGGGTTCACTAAACAAGTTCTTGGTCTTTATCAACTCATTGGTCCTATTTTTCAATTTGTTTCTTATTGCTTTTCTGTTAGTCACTTTGATCTTTGGTATTTTAGATTAGGTCATGTACCTGTCAATAGAATAAAGGAATTTCACAAGCTTAATAAAGATATCTCAGTTTTTGATTCATCTATTTGTGATATCTGTCCTCTTGCTAAATAAAAAAGACTCCCTTTTCCAATTAGCACTTCTATTAGTACTTCCATTTTTGAATTAATCTATGTTGATATTTGGGGACCAGTTGAGGCCTCTTTTACTGGTCACTCTTATTTTTTAACTATCGTAAATGATTTTTCGAGATTTATATGGCTTTGTTAATGAAATCAAAATCTCAAGCTCGAACCCTATTTCAACATTTCTACTCTATGGTCAAAACTCAGTTTCAAACACAAATTAAAATAGTAAGGTCAGATAATGAACCTGAATTTCAAATGACATAATTCTTTGATACCCAAGGCATACTCCATCAAACTTAAGTATTAGTTAGTGTAAATAAACAAAAGCAATATTAGTTTGTTAGTTAGTTACTTTTCAGTTGCACATTTTGTTACTTAGCTTTTGTATATAAAATGACATTTATCAATGAATGAGAAGTAAGTCACTATTTTCATTTTCTAAAGTCTTGTGTGCAAAAGTTAATATAAAAATGATAAAGGTCAATCACTCATATGACTAGTTCTAGTCATTTTGGTAATGGTTGATCCAAATATAATTATTAAACAATTTGATATGGTATTAGAGCAATTATTCCGCTATTTGTTTCCCCCCATGCACGAAACCTGCAGATACATATGTTTATTCCTGTCTACGAGAGTGGTGTGGAGTCCCCATGCATGAAGCTCGCAACGTAGTATGGGTCTATTGCGAGGAGATGTGTTAGAAAACTCACATTGAAAATGTATAAAAATATTAATGGGTATAAAAATAGTAAAGGTCAATCACTTATATGATTAGTTCTAATCATTTTGATAATGGTTAACTCAAATTCAATTTAAAAGCCCAATTATTAAAATATTTGATAATCTATATCTCTTTTGAACATTTCTAAATGATCAAATATAATTGAAGTACAGGGTTATAATTAAATTTTTGATATAAGTTTTAGAGGAAATATGTCTTTTAGTCTATAAAAAAAATTCAATCATTTAGATATGGTATACAAGTAAGAACAAGTATTTTAGATCTTATAATAATGGAATATTGATATCAATATGAAATTCCACTTGTAATTCACTAATATCAATAACAAAATTCAAACAACTATATTCAATTTTTGATTTAATTAAAAATAATTTAAAATTTATTCTAATATATATTTTGGTTTCTACTGTTATTAAATAGAAATTTTAATCTTTATACCACTATTATAAAAAGTACAAACTTTTGAGAGAAAAAAATACTTTAAAATGAAATGATTTAAAGATTAGATTGAAATTAAAATTTTTGAAATGTTAGAAGTTAAAAGCAAAAAACACAATCTAATTTAATATGTTATAATTAAATTGTGAAAAAAAATTATATTTTACAATTAAATATTTGCTATTCAAAATTTAATAATTCATACTTAATTGAATTTAAAATTAATTATTTCTTGTTTCCTTATATAATAAAAGATAGAAGACTAGTATTCATTTGCGCTTACTCAAGAGAATTTGATCTAATAAAAATTTAAAAATAAGACTTCCCATTATAGATCATCTTCCCTCATAAACTCAGCAGGGCATTACAACAATCGTTTTTACTCTGAAACTCAATATGATTTTACATTGTTGAGTCAACCATTTGAATTATTAATTATTTCTTGTTAATAAAGATTGGTAATTTAAATTGACATTTTTTTATAATAAAAATTTCACATCATAAAAATTCACTGTTCAATTTATTTGGGTTTTAAAATTTTAAGCATTTGTAGAAAGAAAAAAAACCCCTTAAAATTAAGGGATAATTACTATTTTTTCTGATGAATGACATAATACATCAAGTCCCCCTTATGTTTTAAAAATATACTAACTCATAGGGGTATTTCAATCTTTTCACTTAAACTTCTTCTTCTTCTTCATCCAAACTCTTCTTTCACATTTCTTTCTCCATCCAAATTCCTCTCCTCATATCTCTCTCTTTCTCTAATCCCCTTCATTTTTTCTTCACCCAAACTATCCACCATTACTCACTATCACAATGCTTACTTTTTCAAATAAAACCATCAAAATCTCAATTTTCATTAACAAAACGTCGACCGCGCAATTATCAGTAAATAATTAGTGTTTATAATTTGTGTAGACTTTTATTTCCACCATTCCAAAAGTACATTATTAAAGGATATGTTTCAGAAGAAGATATTGGGAGAAGACTTGTATAGGTCAGTTGATTAACTACTATAAAATCTAACATACATATAACCACACATCTAATTACTATGCGAACCATTAATAATTCTTCATCAAATACAATTTAAACAGTGATTTCTGTGATTTAGGTTGTAAGTGACCCAATCTTTGTAAAATTAGGTGTTTACTAGAGCTGAAATAAGTATTCATCTTCATTCAAAAATCAATGGTCACAAGAAGCCAATAATGCAGAGAAGGCACAAAAGCTATGGGATGTGATGATGATGATGATGAAAATTGAAAGTAATTTGCTATGATGAACATTGAAAGTGATGATCAATTTTGCGTTGGTGGTTTATATGCCCATCAATTGCTCAATGAAAAGTTAGAAAGATAGAAGAAGAAGAAGATGAAGAAAATGTCTGCCTTAATTCAACATAACCCACCAATAATTTAATAATTCAACATATCCATGGCAAAAATAGTATATAACTCACCAATAATTCAATAATTCAAGAGAATTATGGTACAAAAAGTATGTAACTCACCAATAATTTAACAATTCTATAGACCCATGGCAAGCGATGACACGGAGAGACAATAATTGCGTGATGGTACTGATAATTGAGCTATTGCATATATGGAATCAAAGAAAGGGAAAAGAATCGGGTGCAAATCTAACCCTTTCATTGAGGTTTTGCTCTAAGATCAATTGCAAATATAATCCTCTCTGTTTCTTTATATCTCTATTCTTTATTTGAGGATTTGATGAAAAATCAATCATTTTTAAAGAATTGGAGTGAGATTTAGAATGAAATTTAGAAATTGAAGTTAATTTCTAGTGGGTTTTGGTGGGGATGAGAGTGAGGATGAGAGAGGAGTCTGGGCAAACGATTTTGGTGGAGAGAGAGGAGTTTGGATGAAGAAAAAAAAGAATAGGGGTATTTCAGTCTTTTCACCTATTACTAATGGTAAAATGGACATTATATGAATGTAAGGATCGATTAATATATTATGCAATTCGTCAGAAGATAATTAATGTATTTTTAAAATATCACGGGGATTTAATATATTATATCATTCATGAGGAGGAAATAATAATTATCCCTAAAATTTAACAATAAGTAAACCAAACAAGGTCCTTTGAAAAGTCATCCAAAAGAACAAAATATATATTCGGAAGGACGGCAAATTGATAGATATTTTCCCTTTCCCAAAAACCCCCAAATCATGAAACCCTAAATCTGCAAAATTTCCAATTATCCTTCGCTTTCCAATTCAGATCCATCCGTAAGTTCAAATTCTTCTCAGGTCTCAATCTTTCTCCGTTACTAACATAATTTTTCAAAAACCCAATAAATTTCATATTTTTTTGGATTTTATCCCATCTTTTATTCAATCTAAAACCGAATGCAAACATGGTAATTGTATATTGATTCATAGATTTGTTATTAGGGTTTGTTTTATCCGTGTAGGTTTGTTTAACTGTAAAAAGAATGGATGGGAACAAAGACGACGCGTTGAAGTGCTTGAAAATCAGCAAGGATGCACTGGATTCCGGAGATCGAACTCGTGCTTTAAAGTTTATTTCCAAAGCTCGCCGTCTTGATCCCACTCTTCCCGTCGACGATCTCTTATCGGCGATTGAAAAGGATTCGTTCTGTCCCGATCAAACGGCTGAGGGTACTAATGGGCCAACTAGCACCCCCGCCAATGATGAATCTAAAGTTCGTAATAGAGTTCCCTTAACTGGGTCTTCTTCATCTGCCTCTGCTTTATCGTCCTCGGTTACGTATACAGAGGAGCAAATCACGATCGTGAGACAAATCAAGAAGAAGAAGGATTATTATGATATCTTGGGCTTGGAGAAAACTTGTTCTGTTGAAGATGTTCGAAAAGCTTATAGGAAATTATCCCTCAAAGTTCATCCTGATAAGAATAAGGCTCCTGGAGCTGAAGAAGCTTTCAAAGCTGTCTCCAAGGCATTTCAGTGTCTTAGTAATGAAGAGAATCGGAAGAAGTATGATCTGACTGGCAGTGACGAGCCCGTTTATGAGGGACGCGCTCAGAGGCATCGTGGAGGTCGTGGAGGATACAATGGATATTATGATGATTTTGATCCGGACGAGATTTTCAGGCAATTCTTCTTTGGAGGAATGCCGCCTGCGACTACCCAGTTCAGAAGTTTCAATTTTGGGGGAGGTATGGGGCCGAGAACTGGTGATAATGCATCTGGGTTTAATATGCGTGCATTGATTCAGTTGCTGCCTGTTCTTCTCATATTACTTTTGAACTTTTTCCCATCTTCAGAGCCACTTTACTCGCTCTCCAGGTCATATCCTTATGAGTACAGGTTCACTACACAGGAAGGGGTTAATTTTTATGTGAAGAGTACCAAATTTGAGCAGGATTACCCAACGGGTAGTCATGAAAGGGAAATATTGGAAGGGAAAGTGAAGAAGGATTATGTGTCTATTCTTGCTCAGAATTGCAGGTTTGAGTTGCAGAGGCAGCAGTGGGGTTTTGTACGGGAGACTCCTCATTGTGAAATGTTGCAGCAGTTTCAGTCTGGGGACTGGGTTGCCTGATAAATTGGAATTGAGGTTGAAATTTATATTTGTTTTAGAATTGTCTATTTTTACCAGCTAAGGTTGCATATGATGTAATATTTGATAGATTGAGGCCCAATAAGTATTTGTTCCAATGTTCCAATTTTTCTCTTTTCACATGTCATAACATGCAAATTCCTGCCAGATATGTTATATTTATTTTTTGATATATCACCTGATATATTGGTATTACAGTAGCAACTTGACAAGAGTTAATAGGCATTTAGAAGTTCATTTCTTAATGTAACCTTAATGATGCTGTAATGGCCTGTCATGGCTATTTATCATCAGTTAGCAGGGATGTGCTCCATGTCCCTGAAATACCTTCTTCTTAGGATGTATTGCGAATCTTTCCTTAAATTTATATAAGACAATACAAATGCTATCAGGATTGTTGGATGATTCTGCTGTTTTGTTGGTTATTTTGTAATTGCTGCAGTCGAGCCATGCTGAAATTTTGGTTGTGACGCTCAGATATCCTATTACTTGAAAACTTGCTGATGTTTGGCTCATCGTTGAGGGCAAGTGATCTTATAATTGGTTTATCATTTTTTGATGAAGTGATTCTCATTTTTATTTTTGTTGCAACATAATGTGTAAATGTGTAGAAACTTGCAGTTAGAGTCTATATTTTTTTTCCTCTTGCAGATGCTCCTCTTGAACAACTTAGTCAATATAATTTTGAAGAATTCATGGAGTGTTTGGAATTTATGGAGGAAATGAAGGATAATAGTTGGGGTTTTTAGATTCGACATTATATAATCGGGATGTTTCTTTTTCTTGGTACATGCATTCGTGGTGCTACCAACTTTTGGTCTCTTGTATATGGGCAATCAGTCTTCCATAGAATATCCTTTTTTATAACTTGAGTTTCAATTCATGTTGTAACTTGATTTTCATTTCCTGTTTAATTCTTGTATTGAGTGCTTGCTGCAATGTCCATGCTTCAGCTTAATTACACCATCTATATTGGGTTACATGATTATCCAATACGATCTGTGATACCTGTTGCACTTGTTTATATGAATAATGAAGTCATGATATTTTCACTATCCCCTTGTTGCATTTTTATTTTCTATTGATATGTTGATGTTGATCTTGCATAATAGCTATTTGTGAGGCTCTCCCCTCTAAAAGGTCTGGCAGCGCTGGATTTTGATTTATGGGTTGTTCCTGGTGGTGACTCTTTAGACGGGGTTCATGTATTTGTGAGACTGGAACACAACTTCGTTGATGTCCAATTTTACAGTTTGTATCTCCCAGTCTCACATATTGATTTTTTTTTTCTTCGTAATTTTAAAATTAGAGATCAATTGTCATCCTGTTTATTTGTTTTCTGTTAAGGTCCATGTTTGCATCATTAAGCTCCTTTGAAGTCACATGGTGTTCATGAGATATAAAACAAGAAATATATGAAGTTCTAGGTTTTTGACTTGGTAGCGTCGCATCTTTATTTTCTGTGCATGCTTGCTCAAACATGTGGTGTGGTGATTGTATTGCACCCCAAATGTTTATGAGCTTTAAAAAATAGTGTGTTTGAACTTCTCTGCCTGACTGCCAACAACTTGTTTATGAGCTTGTCACATTATTTTTGTATTTATGTGCATGTGTATCCGTGTGTGTTTTCTTTTGTTATATTGAAAGGCCCTATATAATGGTTTAAGGTTTAAAATTCAGGGTGTAGATTTCGTGCTCTTTGATATGGTGAGGAACAGCTCCTAGTAAAAGTTACAAATGGGGGACATTAACCTGGATGTTTGATTCTCGACAGGAAGGCTATCTTGTTTTGGGTGCTCATGTTTTTCATAGGACCATAGACTCTGGCACATCTTCTGGAGATGAATGCATTTTGCTTTCATTTTCTGTGTTGCTTTCTGAAGAGTTATTGTGATTAGAAAAGTTTGTTACGAGGAATAATGCCATCTCTTCTCACTCACAGCAAAATTAAACCTTTTCCTTTGAGCTCAGGGATGAATCATTTGGAATCAGGCAAGCAAACGGTGATATTAGGTAATATGTAGTCTAGTGTTAATTTGCCCCTTGTTAGATAATTTGAGAGGCTGATTTTACTTCTAGTGTATGGGTGTAGACAATCCCTACATCTTAACAAAAAGTCTCTTGACAAGAAACCAGCATTCTTGAATCTGATTTCACAGTTTCAGTTAATGGCTGGCTTGGAAGGCTACAGATGCATAGTAGCATAGTTTTTAGAATATGGAGTTGGAAGGGGAAAGGTCGAAAAGTCTTAACTTAAATTTCAAATGCTCTATAATTTTAAATGAATAGCTATTTAAATATACTCAAAATTTTAACTCTCACTGTTTGGTATCATATAGTTTCGTGAAATAAGATGAAAAAAAAAATATTTATTAATTATTTTTAACTTATATTTTACTTTTGAGTTGTTCTAAATATGTGATAATCTATTGTATATAGTAAAAGAATTTCTATATAGATTTTATAGAAAGCAAGGGATAATTATTTCATTTTATAATTTTTATTTTATTTTTTTTCTCTATTTTTTATTTTAAAACCAAAACAGTGAAATACAAATTTTGCCTTCGGCATTTTGGATTTCTGTTCACTGTTTTCAGCATAAAATCATAAGCAAATAAATAAATAAAATATAAAATATAAAATATTTAGTTATTTCAAATCACTAATTTATATAGGATTAGCTCGTACATGCAAATATGGCTTCTTTCGAGAAATTAAAGAGAGAGTATTGTGTGAAAGTAATGCTTAAGAAATAATTTAGAGAGGAAGTGTGAAGAGCAGTGAAGAGTTTTATTGGGCATAGATGTCACATGGCAGATAAATAATAAAATAAAATACCGAGTCAGAAGGATCTATCAAATAATATCCGGAGGGTGTTTGTTTTTTTGATTAAAAATAACAATCACGCGTTTTTTCATTGTGAAAAAAGAAAATACGGTGGTGTTTATTTAAAAAATACAATTGATGATTTTGGGGGATTAAATCGTATAAATTTTACTGTTCTATTTTTTTTTTTAGTTTTTGAAATCATATTTTTGGATTGTGATATCTGAAGTTATTTCAAATGAAAATACTAGCTGTTTTTTCTTTTTTATTTATATATTGAAAATCCTAGAACTGTATTCGATTTTTTGGACATTTTTATTTTCTGATTTATTTCCTTCTTTCTTTTCTGCTTCTTTTTTTTTTTTTTTTTTTTTTTTTTTTTTTTTTTTTCTTTCTTTGCATTTATTTATTTGTATTTTTTAAAATTTTGGCTTCTAATTTTTTAGATTCTCAAATTCATATTTGGTTTATTTTCATTTTCTAAATTCACTGAACACAATTGTGTTTTTTTTCTAGTATTTCTTTAGGATATGTTAGATTGTTTGTAAATTTTTATTTTCTGATTATTTATTTTCTTTTTCCTTTTTTGACTATTTCTTTTCTTCTTCCTCTTTGTTTATTTATTTGTATTTTCTGAAATTTTATTTTATGATTTTATGTGTTTTCAAATTAAAGTCTAATTTGTTTTTATTTTTTGAATCCGCTGAATACAATTGTATTTTTCATCAGTATTTCTTTAGGTTTAATTTCTTTAGACCATTAAAATAAACTTCAAATATAAACTAATTTCTTCTTGCACAGATCTAGAGATTTTAATTGGAGTGATTAATAATAATAATTTGGGGGAAGAAGAGAATAATTTTTTTTTTATTAGTTTGATAACCTTTTTAATTTTTTATATTTTAATTATTTATTTTATCTAAACACTACAAAAAAAATATAACTGTTTATCCCAATATTAAAAAACCTGATAAATCCAAACACTCAAGCATTTTTTCATTTAATTTTAAGTCCGATTCATAGTAAAATCTTGAATATATAAAACTCTCATTTTACAATCGGGCTACCAAACACTCCCTCAATAAGATATATATGAAAATGTCTCCAAGAAGAAGTATATTGAAAGTCCCTTGACGCTCAAGAGGGGGTGGTGAATTAATGACAACTTAAAAAATTAATGAGTGAATGAGAGAAAGAAAAATTCACACAAAGAATTTATAGTGGTTCGGCCAAAAATACCTACGTCCACTTCTCAAAATCACACTTGAGTATTTCACTATTTTTTATCTTTTTTCAGGTTAAAGATCAAACCTTAAATTGTTTTGGCTTACACTAAACCTTACAAGTGTTTTTACAACAAGACTCACACACAATTCAAAAGAGATACAATAAATGAGAAAGAAATTACCCAATTACTTTAACCCAACTCTCAGAAATTAATTACACTTTAACAACCTTAAAATTTAAGCAATTAATTCTTTTTACAATAAAAAACTTAATCTAAAACTAAAGAACACTTAAAACTTGAAGATATGAATTAATACACAATAAATTGATTTTTGTTGTCGTAATAAATTCATTTCAACTCATATATATAGTTCTCAGCTAAAAAGAGTCATTTGGGTGCATTAAATATGCATTTAATGCAAATCAGAGTTGTTCCAACGATTATATTTTTTGTCAGAATTTGAACTATAGCGGCGGCTACACAATTTGTAGTGGGCGCTACATAATAAGTAGCGGAAGCTACTTATAATATAGTAGGTGCTACTGATGCTCCAAAGACTTCAAGATGCTTCTGTGTCTTCTGAGTTTTCTTAGTAGTAGTCGCTATTTATAAGTAGCGGGGGCTTCTTAATAGTGTAGCAGGCGCTTCTATTTTGGCTTGCTCTGAATATGAAATTTACAGCTGTGACTACTTTGTAGTGGCTGCTACTTCAAACTTCAGTATATGTAACGGCAAGTACTTATATAAGTTGTGGGCGCTACTTAAGTTAGCGGCGAAAACTTATTCTAGTTGTGGTTGTAACTGTGACTTCTGGATTTCATTGTCGTGGCTGCTACTACTGAGTCGCGGGCGCTACTTAATTAAGTAATAGGCTCTACTTATATGGTAGCGAGGGCTATAAATCTGATTTCTCTTAACTTTTCTTCCTTTAAAGTTAAGTAGCGAGGGCTACTTATCAGTGTAGCGGCCACTACAAACCAACAACCTGCAAACTGAAAAACTATCCTTTCATTAATCAATCAAATATCATTAGAGGTTTAATTAGTTATTTGCACACATCAAAATGAGTATGTTAGGATATCAAAGATCTAACAATCTCCCCCTTTTTGATGGTGGCAAATAACTTTTAAGTGCAAGAGATTAAAAATATGAACTAATAAAACTTTTGAGAAAATGGAACAAAACTCCCCCTCAAAGTGTGCCAAATAAGTTTTAAATCATATTTTTGATAAGATTGCACTATTACTCCCTCTTTGTTTGGAAGCATTCAAAAAACAAGTGGTGAATGGAGGATTGTGCTGTCAAAAACATATAGCAAGGCAATAGAGAAAACAGAAAAAAAAAAACAAAGAATTCAAGATAAGCGCAGCAAAATGACTGCATTAGTTGCAAATATCATAACAGATTAGGCAATATGTCAGTAACACAATGTACCAACATTTTAACTCAAAAGCTCATAAATAAAATCAATATAGCAAAAGGAAATATATTGAAATAACAAAGTACCAAAAAGTATCTCAAAAAAAAAAAAAAAAAAGAAATTACAAAGAAAAAGAAAGTTCCTAAAACTAAGAGACATGATTAGTTGGAGGGCCTCCTGCTACAGTAGTTGCTTCAACTCCAATGGCAGCGACATCAGTAATAACATCAGCTGATAGTTGAGTTTTGGCTTCTGGAAGATCTTCAGCTAGACTGGAGATTGCATCGCTGGATTATGAAGCTGTGGAAGGAGCAACTTCAGTGTCGTCAAGTTTGGCATGCAGCTCGCGATGCTGTCAACGAAGTAGATGAATTGCTTCTTTGATAGAAGTCTGTGCAATGGCAATGTCGCTGGTTCAATCATCCAGTTGTTGTATACGAGCAAAGACTGCCTGCTCAAGAGAGTCAAGATGGTCTATGATAAGAGAGGGCAGTTGAGATACATCCATAGGAGGAGGAACTGCAGAAGCTAAGGCTGTGGAAGGATTTGGAGGTGCAAGAGCAGAACTTCCTAGGAATTGGCAAGTACCCGAGGTACTTTTCCTATCCATGTAACTACCGACAAAATTCGCATCGGAATAGCCAATTAGACTAAAAGACATGTTCTTTGGATACCAAAGTCCTAGATTTTGCGTGCCTATTAAATATTTGAAAATTCTTTTGACAGCATGCAAATGAGATTCTTTAGGACAAGGTTGAAAACATGCACATAAACATACAACAAATATAATATCCGACATACTAGCGGTTAAATAAAGCAAGCTACCAATCATACCTCTAAATTTCTTCTCTTCAATAAGCTTACTAAGATCATCCTTGTCAAGCTTGATGGTGGAGCTAATTAGAGTTCTATTTGACTTTGCTTCATTTATACCAAATCTCTTGAGAAGTTCCTTTGTATACTTTGATTGGTTAATGAAGATGCCTTCCTCACATTGTTTGATTTATAATCTAAGAAAGTACATTAATTCTCCCATCATGCTCATCTTAAATTCACTTTACATACATGAATAGAATTCCTTGCATAAAGCTTCATTAGTAGCACCAAAAATTATATCATCAACATAAATTTGCATAATCAACATGTTATGTTTATCCTTTTTGATAAAAAGTGTTGTATCAACTTTACCTTTTGAAAAACCGTTGTTAATAAAAAAAAGTGCTAAGTCTATCATACCAAGCTCTAAGAGCTTGTTTAAGACCATAATGAGCATCTTGAAGTTTAAAAACATGACTTGGAAAATCAAATTGTTCAAAACCTAGAGGTCGTTCAACATAAACTTCATTCTCAATGAAACCATTTAAAAAAGCACTTTTAACATCCATTTAATACAACTTGAAGTTCATATGACATGTAAATCTAAGAAGCATTCTAGTTGCCTCAAGTCTAGCTATCGGTGCAAATGTTTCATCATAATCTATTCATTTTTCTTGATTATATCCCTTTGCAACAATCTAGCCTTGTTCTTAGTGATCACACCGACATCATCTAGTTTGTTTCTAAATACCCATTTGGTACTTATAATGGGATGGTTTTGAGGTCTTAGAACCAAGGTCCATACCTTATTCCTCTCAAATTGGTTCAATTCTTCTTGCATAGCTTCAATCCAACTTTCATCATCTAGAGATTCATTAATGTTTTTAGATTCAATTTTAGATATGAAGGCTAGGTTATTCACTATTTCCTTGAAAGAGGATCTTGTGCCCACACCTTTTGAGGTTTCACCAATTATGAGGTCTTTTGGATGATCCTTTTTGAATTTCCAATCCTTTGGAAGTTCAATATCAATAGGTGAAGTTTCTATTACCTTTGAAGATTTTCTTAGGTCATCAAAATTCTTTGAGGGAGAATCAACATGAGGCTTTAGGCCAATAGATGAATCATGCTCATGATAAAAAATGTCATCATCATTAATGTGATCAAATTTATGCAAATGAAAAAGACTTGTTTCATCAAACGTAATATACATGGACTCTTCAACAATTAAAGTTCTTTTATTGAAGACTCTATAAGCTTTGCTAGAGGTTGAATAGCCTAAGAAAACACCTACATCTGTTTTGGAGTCAAATTTTATAAGATTATCCTTGGAGTTTAATTTGAAGCATTTGCATCCAAATACTCTAAGATATGAAATTCTCAGTTTTCTTCCATTCCATAGCTCATAAGGAGTTTTGTTTACAATTACACTTATGAAGAGTCTATTTGAAATGTAACATGTTTGACGGCTTCGACCCAAAAGTACTTAGGAAGAGAGTACTTATTAAGCATAGTTCTAACCATGTCAACAATAGTTCTACTTTTTTCTTTCTACAAATCTATTTTGTTGGGGAGTTCTAGGAGTAGAAAAGTTATGAAAAATTCTCATTTCATCGCAAAAAATTTTAAATTCATGTTTAACAAATTCTCTTCTGTGATCACTTCTTAAAAATGTGATATAAAAACCTTTTTCATTTTGGATTCTTTTAGAAAAAGATTTAAATTCCTTAAAGCTTTCATCCTTGTGAGCAAGGAATAATACTCAAGTAAATCTAGAGTAATCATCAACAATGATAAATGCATATTGTTTACTTCCAAGATTAGTTATCCTACAAGGGCCAAACAAATCCATATGCAAAAGCTCTAGAGGTATTTAAGAAGAGACAATATTTTTAGTTTTGAAAGAGCTTTTAACTTGTTTGCCCATTTGACATACATCACACATCTTATCTTTAAGAAACTTGACCTTAGGAAGACCAATTACAAGCTGTTTAGACTTAAGATTGTCAATGTGATCTATGCTAACATGTCCAAGTCTCCTATGCCACAACCATGCATCATCACATAGAGAGACCATACAATCAATATTGTCATTATACAAATTATTTAAATCAATCATACAGACATTGCCAATTTTATGACCGACAAACAAAATTTTCTTATCCTTCAAACGCTTCACATAGCATTTCTTAGAAGTAAAAGAAATTTTATTTCCTATGTCACATAATTGACTAATGCTAATCAAGTTATACTTAAAACCATCAACCAATAATAAATGTTCAAGAGAGGATTTTTCGATCTTACCAATTTGTCCAATTATGATAGTTTTACCTTTTCCATTATCACCAAATGTTACCTTTCCTCTTTTCTTCTCTTGTAAGTTTGTGAGAAGACTTTCATTACCGGTCATATGCCTTGACCATCCACTATCTAAATACCATGATTCTTCTTTTCTTGTGGATTTCAAGCAAACCTACAAGAGATAAAGTTCATACATTTTTAGGTATCCAAATGCTTTTTGGTCCTTAGGGGTTAGCGTCAATGTATCCTAGATGCACATTTCTAATATTGCATTTGAAATTTGAATGACCATATTTTCCACAATAGTGACATCTCAAATGATTTTATATTTTTGTTGAGATTTTGTCCTATTGTGTGTTTTGGAATGATATTGAGGCCAATAATCATATTTTGGTTTTGATCTAGAATATGCATTCTTAGGTCATTTAAAATAAGAGTCATGCATGCCATGGCAATGTACATTAGTTTTGGGTTTAGCATTTTTAGGTGGAGGAATGTGATTGTGAGAACTTGATGCCTTTATAAATGTAGTCTTAGATGTTGATGGAGCATCCCCTCCATTATATCCAAGTCCATATTTAATTGTAGGACATCTTTGAGACTCAAGAATTTTATCCAATTTTTCTTTGCCATTGCAAAGTTTGGATAAGCACACGTTATGAGACTCTAACTTGTTTCTCAACAAGGAATTCTCATTTTTTAGTTTATTGCATTCTAGGTTTCTAAGATTAATGATATTTTCTATTTCAACATTAGATGTACTTAATTCATTTATTTCCTTTTTGTAAGCTTCACAAGCATCTAAGACTTCATTTGACATTTCTTTCAATTTATCATATTTGTTTTGCAACTTATGATATTTTGAACATAATGTATCCATAATTTGTATAACATCATTGTTAGAATTAAAATTGGAATTACTAATCTCACTTGATGATGTATCTTCTTCAATTGTCATGAAGCAAAGATTGGCTACTTCATCTTTGCTATCATCCTTTTTTTCATCAGAGTCACTTGAATCATCCCAAGTAACTGCCATTGACTTTTTCTTGAAACTTTTCTTGTTTTTTTAATCTTAGACATTCTGCTTTTATGTGACCAAATTTGTCAAATTCAAAGCATTTCACTTGATTACTTTTGATCTTTTCATTCTTCTCATATCTTTTGAATGGCTTCTTGCTTTTGTTCATCTTAAGAATAAGATTTCTTATTCTTTTGGTAAGTAAAGCCATGTCTTCATCATTTCCCCCTTCTTCACTATCAATTGAAGAAGCCTCCTTAGAAGCAATGAGAGCTATTCTTTATTCTTCTCTTCAATTTTGTCTTGAGATAACGTTGTCTCATGTGTGAGAAGTTTTCCCAACAATTTATCGGTTGGAAGGGTGCTCAAGTTATTGGCTTCTTCTATTGAAGCTACTTTTGCTTCCCAATCCCTTTTGGGTAAAACTCCTAAGATCTTACAATTTATATCTTCCTTAGAGTAATTCTTCCCAAGCTTCATCATTTGATTTACAATTACCATTAGGCGATTGTACATTTCATATACCTTCTCATTTGGTAACATTTGAAAAAGCTCATATTCATGAGTAAGAATCTGAATTTTCTTACCCTTGACTTGATTTGTTCCTTCATGAGTGGTTTCAAGAGTACCCCAAATTTGCTTTGCAGAAATACAATGGGAGATTTTGCCATACTCATCTCTACTCATGGCACAATAGAGAGTATTCATAGCCTTTCGATTTCTCTCATTTGCTTTCCTTTCCGCCGATGTCCATTCACCTTTTGGTTTGATAACTTCTATATCATCAACGATCTTTATAGGAACCATATAACCAGTTTTAACTACATCTCAAAGATCAATGCCATCATTACCCATGTAGATTTCCATTCTATTCTTCCAATATGGATAGTCAGTGCCATTGAAGTAAGGTGGTCTCATGGTGGAGTTGCTTTCAATAATGTCAGTTGCTTGGTTTACCATATGATCTTTGATCCAAGATGATTA
Organism: Aleurites moluccanus; assembly: GCA_948193065.1. Lineage (NCBI taxonomy): Eukaryota > Viridiplantae > Streptophyta > Magnoliopsida > Malpighiales > Euphorbiaceae > Aleurites > Aleurites moluccanus. The sequence goes on along the minus strand of CANXYC010561922.1, from coordinate 3,674 downwards.
AATCTTTGAAAGAGTGGATATAAAGCTCTGATACCAATTGAAAGTCCCTTAGCAACCAAGAAGGGAGGGGGGAGGAGGGGGAGGGTAAATTGGTTGTTTAATAAAATTAATGACAACTTAAAAAATTAATGAGTGAAAGAGAGAAAGAAAAATTCACACAAAAAATTTATAGTGGTTCGACAAAAAATGCCTACGTCTACTCCTTAAGATCACACTTGAGTATTTCATTATCTTTGATCATTTTTCAGGTTAAATATCAAACCTTAAAGTGTTTTGCCTTATACTAAACCATACAAGTATTTTTACAACAAGGCTCACACACAACCCAAAAGAGATACAAGAGATGAGAAAGAAATTACCCAATTACTTTAACCCAATTCTCAGGAATTAATTACACTTCAACAACCTTGAAGTTTAAGCAATTAATTTTTTTTTACAATAGAAAACTCAATTTAAAGATCAATAACACTTAAAATTTAAAGATATGAATTAATGTACAATAAATTGGTTATTGTTATTGTAATAAATTCACATCAACTTATATATATAATTCTCAGCTAAAAAGAACCATTTGGGTGTAAATGTATATTTAATGCAAATCAAAATTGTTCCAATGGTTATATTTTTTTTTCAGAATTCGAACTGTAGCGGCGGCTACACAATCTGTAACGGGCGCTAAACGCTACTGATGCTCTAAAGACTTCAAGATGCTTCTGTGTCTTCTGAGCTTTTTTAGTAGCGGTTGCTACATTTTGCAGTGGTCACTACTTATAAGTAGCGGGGGCTACTTAATAGTATAGCGGGCGCTACTATTTTGGCTAGCTCTGAATATGAAATTTGTAGCCGTTACAAACCAACAACCTGCAAATTGAAAGACTATCCTTGCATATAATTAAGCAAACATTATTAGAGGTTTAATTAGTTATTTGCACACATCAAAATGAGTATGTTAGGATATCAAAGATCTAACATATATGTAAACTAATATAATGTAGAGAGATAAACATAAAGAAAAAACAATTGAGATAAGGGTAAAGTACTATTTAGTTTCTGAGATTTAGCGAAATTAACATTTGGATCCCTGCATTTTCAGAAAGTAACTGTTGGGTCCCTCACGTTTGATTCCATCATAATAATTGGTCATTCCTTCTATTTGGCTGTTAAAATGATAAAAATATCCCTCATTTTTCATTAAATTTTATTTTTTATGCCATTCTATTAAAACCTACCTCAAACTTTCTTCACTTTTCTTTACAATTAAATCCTCCATTCTCCACATAATTTCACTAATCACAATATCTACACACAAATTTTATTTTCTTTAATTTCAACAAACTCAAAATTTACACAATTAATTAATTACGAAAAAAGAAAAAAGAAAAACAAAAAAAAACACAGGATAAAGAAAAAAAAGAAAATATTTTAATGTGAGCTTTTTACGAAGAAAAATAGGAAGAAAATGAAAGAAAGGGAAAGAAAATGAAGGAAAATAGAAAGAAAATGAAGGAAAAAAATATAGAGGTTGAAGATGAGGATATTTTGAGAAAATAACTTATTTTAATTTATTTTAATCTTTTTAACAAAAAATTTGAAAAAAATCGATGGAAAGACTAATTATTATGACATAATGAAACTTTAGGAACTTAATAACTACTTTTTGAAAGTATAGGGACCCAAATGTTAATTACACTAAACCTCATGAGCTAAATAGTATTTTATCATTAAGATAATAAATGATGTATATGAAAGAGAGAGAATCAAAATCTCTAGAATAAAGTAAATCAGGAGTTCTCAAGAAGAGAAATCATAATATAGTAAGGTGATATCCACATATAGTTTAATTAGAGGTAAATAAATAATTGACACATACTACAATGGGTACATAGTTAACATTTAAGCCAATTAATCAATGCTAATGAGCCCCCCTCTAAATTCATCATGCCAAAACTCTTTAAGTCGTTCCATAAATATAAAAATTAATTCTGAAATCCCGCAAAGAATTATTCCTATGTATCTAAGGTATAAAATCTAGTTTCCATATTTTTCCTCTTTCCTTTCCATCAATATTTTTAGAGTTCCTTTAAATGAACAACATTTTCTTTGGAAGTGATAAAATATAGATGCTTTCCCCCTCTTTTTTGAGTATTTCAAATCATCATCAATTAATGAGACCAACACTAAACATTCACCCCGTACAACCTCCCTTCTTAACTAGAATAAGGCACCAATTATAAAATGTCAATGCTAATTATAGGAGCTTTGCTACTTTCTAACTCATGAAAGTATAAAACATAATTCTGATGGAGAATGCTTACACTGGGAGGGGCAGTTACAAACCCCGAAACAAGATTTAGTTTTATCAATCGTAAAACGAGAATAAAAATATTTGTGGTTAAACGAAAAAAAAATCCACATCTCATTCATTTTTATGCAATAAAAAGAATTCATGTGATACCATCTTGGTGCACTATAGAATTTCATTCATCAAACCAGACACAAATTTAATCATTATTAGTGAATGTTAATACCAACAGGACATAAGCATGAAAAGGAATAAGAATAAACAAGTTATTGTAAAAATATTTAGCATCCACATGATAGCTTCTTAATTAATAAATGTGATTTCATCAATAACGAGTGTTAAGTTGATATTTTATCTATTTAATTAGGGACAATATTAAATAATTCATACTTATTTTAAGTCCTTTTAATCCATTTTAGTCAGTTAAATTAAGTTTTAGTTGAATTTAATTACTAGGTAAGTGAATTTTAGTTTTAGCAATATTTTCTCTTAATTGTTATTAATTAATCTAGAAATTTGGAATAATATTTGTGTCTAGAAAATAAATTTCTAACAAGGGTAAATTGCACCCCAATTCTTAGTTTTTGTGTGCAGATGGAATTTCGGCAAGAGGAATTGGCTTGGATATGATAAAAGGAGAATTGGACCGCTAAAAGCTAAAAAAAAAAAGATCAGCTAAATCGCAGGAAAGATAATCGGCAGAACTGGTACAACGATTGCGAGTCACAGACTCTATAACCAGATTACCCGGTTACCTTGAGGTGTAAAACCGGTTATTCTTAGAAGGACCCAGTTAGCGCTGATAAAATTTATTCATGCACTAACCGGTTAATCAAGACCCTATTTTTATTAATTAAGGCCCGATTTTCGAGGGAATTTGAGGGTTTTTGTATCCAAGCATAATTTTCGGCTATAAATAGATGCCCTAAACTTTCAAGAGGGGAATCGGAACTCAGAAGAACATTAGCCGCCACCAAGATTTTCATGAAGAACAGAGGAGCTGAATTTCTGTGATTTTTCCTTGGAGATTTGAGATTTATGCAGAATTTATTTTCAGGACCTATTTTCTTTCATTCAATATTTGTAAGGATTATTTTATTACAACATTCCATCATTTATTTATTTGTAATTCTTGTTGAGATGATATTTGGATTATTAAATTTAAGTAATTTCCTTTCAATTTTCATTATGTGTAACTAAAAACCTTTTCAGGGTTCAGATGGATTCATTAGGTTGATTGTTGGATTTTGACGTTTGAATTAATTAGAGAAGATTACTTAGGATTAATCTATTAATTTTGGGCTTTTAAAATAGTGAGATTAACTGGCCATTGATTTTGCTAATTAATGATTTTATATGAAGTAGCGAGAGT
>CANXYC010561913.1:0-18923 GCA_948193065.1 Aleurites moluccanus | reverse complement strand
CCTCTTTGGTTTCAAGGACTAGTGCACTTTTTCCTTTGGGATAAGATTGGAGTCAAAATGGGTTTTTACCTTAAATTTTCCCTACAAAAATAACTTAAGGTGGCGACTTCAAAACATCAAAATCGATTTCAAATAAAAGGCGCTAAGCTCGTTTCCTCCGTGATAAATTGCCCCTATATGAGCGCTCTGATGCCCCAATGCCCCTTCTTCCTTCGAAGAACGGGCGAGCTCGGATGTGGCGGTGCTCGAGCGAGGCCTCACACACATCTGACATAAAAAATCTTCCTAGTAATCTCCAAAAAAGGGTTGAAAACAACCTCATATTTGTTCCCCATACTAGAACTTAGATCTATGGCTGCTGGAAGATCCATAGTAGATGCTCCTGCATTAGTACCCATTGGAGGAATGTTAGGCTGAGCAGAAGGTCTAATAGAATGAGCATAAATCCATCATGGATCCCCAACATGACCAATCAGATGGTTCTAGCAGAACTTTAGTAAGGAATCTCAAGATCAAGGAACGAAACTATCGGTGAACTAGCATAAGACTCATTTAAAACATGAATGTCAGAATCCCATCTCACATCAATCGAAGGAAGTTTGGAGGTAGCCCACTCCCCCAATGTCTAAAGTCTGACCCTCTCCCCTAGATAGTACATTATATAGAACGGAGAGTGAAGCAGCAACCAAGAAAATGACATAACAAAGCAGTTATGCAGCATAGCTAGCATCAGCTCTATCCTGATTGCAAAAGGGGTCATTCGCTTTTACACGAGCAAGTCATAGTTAGAACTTCAAATTTGAACTAAAAAAGGGAAAAAAATACTTAGGAAGGATCCAGACTACCAAAGAATGCTTTGAAAGTGTAAAAGTCACTCCTGGGGGGTCCCATCCTACGATCCTTGTTCCATTTGACACCAGTAGGGAATATATCCATTCAAGGAGCATCCAACTTAGGAGTAAGTGTGGGAAAATACTTATAAGCCTAAAGCTAGAAAGTGGAAAAAGAGTTAGAAAAACAAACAATCATAACAAGCAAAAATCTGAAGATAAGTAAAAAACAAAAATGTACCTCCCAAATAAAGATTGTCTCTCCAAAATAAGTGAGTGCTCCTTAGGACAGATCATTCATCTCCCTATACATGGTACTCAAAATGACTCCAGCCCAATCATATGACTCAAGCTATGACAAATCCAGTAAGCTAGGAAGGATATTCATATCAACATTATCCTAAAGGGTGTGAACAAAGGTGCAACCAACTAATATGAGCATCATGAGGCAAGTAATAGGCTTAGCTACTGGAGGCTCTCCATTAAAAGGCTCTATGTCTCTCAAACGAGCCTGTAGCTAGGTGCTCATGACAATACTTTGGGTAAAAGAAGGATCTTGTCCTATCAATCTCACCATGTCCTCAGAAGAAAAGAAAACTCACCAATTGAGGCAGGTCTCTAGTGGGTGAGAATCAAATCGCAGCCCAGTTAGTATGCACAAATCTATAAGGGTTATAGTCAGCTCACCACATGGAAAATGAAAGGTATTGGTGGTATCCCACCACTACTCAACCATGTCTTTATAAAGGCAATGTTACTCTTATGAGGGGGTATGAGTTCAAAAAATGACATAAACCCAGTTGGCACAATCAAATGTCTCAATATATCAGAACCTATGTTATCTGCTATATAACCAAGGTTCGACCTACCTCCTCTTTAGAATCCCTTTTTGGGTTTCTCTCTCTAACCTCTTTAAGATTTTTCTCTCTAATTCCTTTCTTTGAAAATTAGGGAGAAAATTAGGACATCAAGCTTAGACTGGGCTCTTTTTGAGCAACCTATGCAAATAGATTCATCTCTCATTGAGATTTAGGATCTTCAGACTTAGACTAGGTAGACTAGGCTCTCCTTGAACAACCTATTCAAAATTAGTTATGGTTCTTTTTGATTATTAGGACCAACAAAGCTCGCATCTAGGGTTTTAATTATTCTTGAACAAAAAATTGCCACTCATCAAGCCTCTAATTAATTCTTCTTAAATTAAATTAGGTCGTGTGAATACGTGATTTTGCACCCCAAGAAAACTTGAGTCATCCTAGACTAATTAGCAATCAATTAGAGATCACAGTTGACTCCGAATATAGACAAACCTGACAATGCTAGAATGATCGGCATCAACTAGAGGTTAAACCACTTCGAATTGGGAGAATCATACTGGATAAGCATAAAAACAAGTCTGGTGGTAGCTATCTTTGGCATTGGCGGCAGTGTCATGTGTTCATGGTGGCGCCAGTAATGACACAGGTAGTACTTAGTGGTACTGCCACCAAGGAAATTTAGTGTCGCCAGCCTTGTTTCCTTGTGCTGCCAGTTCCCTTATTTGCTGCTGCTAAGGTTTAATATAGGTACCACAAAACTCAGAACATGAATCCCACATCGATTTTCAATATGATTTTCTCTCAAACATTTCCCTATAAATTAAAGCCTCAATTTACCTCTTAAAAAGACTCCAGAACAACTAAGTAGAGTTTTCCTTAGTTGGCTCTCTCTTCTCCCCCTATATTCAGCTTTCTTTATCATAAGCGGTTCCGTTCTTTTTAATTTTTAACTGATTTCTCTAACTCTCTTTGAGTGGGAAGAATAGAAGACATAAAACAATCTCTCTTTGAGTCAATCTCGAAGCATCACCATTCTATCAATTTGACGAATCAATTAAACTATATAATAAAAAATTGACAATAATCATACCTTTGTACTAATTTTATTATAGATTCCAAAGTGAATCTCTGATACGTACGAACTATAAGAAAACGTCCCTTGCAAAGCAAGGTATCGTGTTCTTACCTTAAAATTAAGTAGTAAAGTATCAATTAATAGAACAAAATGTGATAAAATTAAACTTTTATTAAAAACAGACCCAACCCCCTTCACAAAAAGGGAGAACTGCATGGGTTTTGATTCCCATCCTATGGGTATGCAGGCAAGCTGTTTCATAGCTTGAAATCCAAAAACACTAAAAACCTTCCTTTTTTATTAAGCTAATCTGTTTTAATGTTATTTTGGGGAATGAGTGCTTAACCTAGATTTCTCATTGAGGGTAGAGTTAATATTCCCTATTTTTTAGGTTTTGATTGTAATATAATTCAACTCTTTTACTTTATTATTTGTTAAATTGTAAATTATTATGCTTCATTCATGCATCTTATTAATATCATTCTTATAACTTATTCATGAAATTTCATTTTCATAAATCTATTGTTAAATGAAAAGTTAAAATGAGAATTACTTAAAATTGAAAACCTAGTCCCCGAGCTTAGTCCCTGTTCGAAGATCTAGTGATTTTATCTTTAGGCTATATTTTGGAGTCAAATAGGATTTTCCTTTCTTTTCCCTTAAGAATGAAGGTGGCAACTCTATAAATTTTCAAAATAAAAGGTTAAAGAGATAATTTCCAAATTTAAGATAAAAGTTGTCTATAATGTGTGGGAAATAGCCTTAGATTGAGCATCTCGGTGCTTGGGTGAGGCCTTACAGTTGGTGACTTCACTAAGGACAAACTTTTCCTAAAAGTTAAGAGGGCTACTAATTGGTTCAAAAGAAAGTAATACTTTTTTTTGAAGTAACCTTTGTTTTGGCTTTTTATTTAATTATTAATTTTTCATGGATCACTTTACATAACTAGTTACGAATCAAGACTTTTGGATAGCAAGTAGCATCGACCTGACAACGCTCCTTGAGTATGCAGGGATAGCAAAAGAATCCACCCCTCGATGAATCTTCAATCGTTTTGAAGTGTAATGGGTTGTAATACTGTAAGACCCATGCGAGGCTTTTTAACTTACATGGGGTTACATATATCACTACCCTAGTGTGATGGGTACCCATAATCCAAGCCACCTAGCCTTTATGTAATGAATCTAAAACTCAGACCCTGGGTTATATGCACCGTAAATAATTCAAGCTATAATATGATTGCATAATAATCAACCAATTTTTAACCATGCATTCATAATGCATAAAACATGCATTCTATCCTAGTAAAGTCTAGGTTGTACCTTGAAATAGTTGAAAGTCAACCTAAGCTTTTTATTCCAAATCATGTTAAAGACTTTCACCCATTTACTCAAGGACTCAAAAAATCTGAGTATTAAACTATAAACCCTAAACAGAGATGGACCTGAACCCTTAAGCCCTAAACAGAGATGGACTTGAACCTTTAAACCCTAAACAAAGATGGACCTGGATTCTTAAGTCCTAAACAGAAATGACCTTCACCCAAAACCTAAGCAGAGATGGTCCTCACCCTTAAGCTAAAAAATAAGTCATTAAGTCATTACCTTGTCTGCAAGTAGGGAACCAGACCCACTAAACCATTCCAAACCTATACCTAAATTAACCTATAGATAAAATCCAAATAATGAAACCAATCCACTAAACATTTACCAATCTAACCTGTACTAGTGAGGTAGATCCATTTCCCCGAAATTAATCTGAACAAGACCTATAACCCAAAATTGACCTAAATCATACCTATGTCCAAAACAAAGAACCTCACCCACAGAGACTTACTCAAAATCCAAAGCAGAATCCCAAAACAGTCAAACCAACCTATCATCCCATTTACCTTTAAAAATAAAACCAACCCACTATCCCATTTACCCTTACCAACCAAACCAACTCATTATCCCAAATACCAAAACAGCAAAACCAACCCACTATCTTTCCAAATAAATCAACAAAAACTAAACAATTAAATAGAATTATGTTGAACCCATACCTAAATCGACCCATGGATCTTACCCATCACATTCTGAGTTCTACACACCTAACTAAGAAGAATCCTTTCTTTTTTCTGAAAAGTTGTTCACCTTTCTGTAGTACAACCTATATGTCATTGTGCATAACAGACATGCATAATTGTTCTACCAATAACTTATAAATTGACCTTTTCCCTTTCCTTTCATGCAAGGTACCTATGACTGAAGAAACTGATTCTGAGGCCATAACCACACTTTTCACCACTCTCCTTAAGAAACAAGAGGAAAATTTTCAAGTTGTCCTCAAGTCTACCTTAGATTCTCAACAAGCCCACTTTGACAAAGTACTGACCACTCAACTGACCAACTTCAATAAAACTATAGTTGCCCAACAAGATAGTTTCCTAAATGTAATAGACTATATAGTCAATACCTTAAACTTCCAACATCAAACCATCATTGGTGAAGTGCGGGAGATGACGAACCAAAATCTAGCCAACCCCATTCAATCAAGCTTATGAACTATACCTAGTGCTAAGCTGGGCATTACCAGCATGTCAGCAAACACAAACAATACCCCTTTCATTTCCTTGAATCCTTTTTAAGGAAGAAAAATTATTACCCACACACTAATGGAAAAGTCCGAAAGGCACAACATCATTATGCTTGAGTAAAATCTCCTAGTGAATAAAAGGGTTAAGCAATATGACACTTCCACTTCCAAAGGTGTTACGTAGAAAGATAAGGGAGTAACTACCATTAAATTGGAGAAAAAGGAAATGTGCTAATTCAGGTAAGCCTTTGAGCTTGATCTACAAGGAAGCATTAGAAGCCAAGTTGATCACACCTTTAGAACTAAGACCCATTCCAAACCCTTTACCTAAAAACAGAAATATAAGTGAGTATTGTGAATACCACCAGGTTAAAGGGTACAAAATTGACATATGCAAAAACTTGAGGCACAAAATCTAGGATCTCATTCAAGATGGGAACATTCTTCTCCCTGCCTAGGCAGAATCCATCATCCTTGTTGATCTTCGCATTGTCATAAAACAGAAGCAGACCTTATTCCAACCACTTTTCCCCACTATAAAATTGGTACTATGAGGAGATAGCTTGCTTTAATGAAATCAAGATAGAGTCTAAGTCCAAGTCATCTGAGTCTGATTCATTTAAAGTTCGAGTCATCTGAGTCGTTGTTTTCCTTTTCTAGTCCTAAGTATGTAAAAGATCTTTCTGGTCTTCCTTTTAACTTTGATGTAACCCATGATGATATAACTTTTGCTCATAATAAAACATTTCTCTTTTCCTTTTATATTCCTTTATTAGACTTTTCTTTTCATGAATCCAATAAGATTGAGACATCAAAAGAAAATGAAAAAAAAAAGAAAAAAAAAAGAATCAATTAATTTTGGCACAAAAGATGGTAATCTAAAACTCACAAACAATGCATCTTCAAATCATGTCTCATTGTCCCATGAGATTCTAGAATTCAAGATCTACTTTGCATGGAAACCTGAGGATATGATTGAAATTGATCCAAACATTATAGTTCACAAAATCCCAACCCAAGAGCATATGAAGCCTGTTATGTAGAAATTAGGAAGGAATAAGTTGCCAAACTGCTAAAGAAAAAGTTCATTAAACCTATCACATACCCTTCATGGTTAGCAAATATAGTCCCAATACCGAAGAAAGTTGGGAAGGTAAAGATGAGTATGGATGGCTCGCACTTAAAGAAAAGAAGAAGAAGTTAATATTTTCAAGAGGATCCAACATCACAAGTCTTTGCCTTACCATTCTTAAATGAATAAGGTAGTTGAAGTAGAAAACAAGACCCTCAAAACTATTCTGCAATATATAATAACCATTATAGGAATATCTTACCTCCATTCGCGTTCCAAATGGGATGACTCCCTAATCTTTAGTTTATAACGTAATGCAGTCCTCTCAATTGAGATGCAAACCAAGTCTACTGGAGTTATGCGCCAAAGTTAGCTATATGAAGTAGAATGGACCAAAAGGGTATTATGACCAGCTGAACTCTATGGATGCCTTGTATCATATTCAAGGTAATCAACAAAGGTTGGCTAGACATTTCAAAAAATGGGTGGCTGATAGAGGATTTGAAGAAGGAATCTTGAACTTGAAGGAAATCAAGGCTCTAGTTCACAATCCAATAAGAAAGCTTCGACCTAATTAGGTTAGTCCCTATAAGCTCAAAAGGATCCTATAAGGCAGATGAGCCATAATTACAGACATGAATGGAAATGAATTTGTAGATCTATGTAATCTAGACTAATTAAAAGATATTTTCTGTAATGTAAATGAGTCATGTAAATAGAACTACGAGGAAATAATTCTCCCAAAGAAAAATTAATTATGTAAAAGTATTATGAAGATATGTAGTTAGCCTATTTTCGGTACGGTCCAAAGCATAATAAAATTATCATTTTTTATGCCAGATTAATTGACTCTTGCTCGCTAAGTTGAAAACCTGAAAATACGGCTTAGACAAAAATTAGAGCAGCTCGACAAGTTGAAAACCTGAAATGGTGGCTTGGGCAAAAATTATAGCAATAATAAAGAAAGGAAGAATAAAAAGGAAAAAAAAGTCTCATTTTAATCATCATATCTATCAAAAAACTCAAATGGGCATAAAATCATAAATCCTTGTTCAATCATCAAGGTCAATATCAAAAAGCTTCTGTCTCGTTTCATTGCAAATCATAACAATCAAATTCTTATCTCATTTATTTCATTCAAAAATTAGTGTCATAAATAAAAAAATCTTGTCTCATTTTATTAAAGTCCAAAGCAAGTGTAAAAAATGTCCAAGTCAAAATAAACTCCTATCTAATCCTAGGTGGAAATAACCAACAAATAAATAAAAATCCATACTGCAAGTTCTTGTTAGTATACTTGCTCTAAAGACAATTATTGTAATGATAATTTTAGATAATATTAATAAAAGGCATTCTTTATTAACTATTGATTTATTTATGCTTAGAATATGAAGGCATTCATGATGTGATCATGATAGTGAGATGCTTATCATGTGCAATTATGTTTTACCTAAAATATTCCTAGTCATAGAAACAATAAGATGGGACATTATTGATTTCTAAAGACTAGCACTTGTGTATATTATTTGATTTGATCGAATCATCTGATCTCATAAAGATGCATACATGGAGATGTCTAAGTATAACAAGTGGATGCTTACTTGGAGTAGTAAGTATATTGGAGTGATCACTTGAGATTATCATATGGAATTCTAAACCTTGTTAATGATATATCTCAACATGGCAATGTGCAAATGTCTTTGAACTTGAGATATTAAGAGTGATCTAAAGTGAAGAGACTATGTTTTGATTCCATACCTTGCTCTCCAAAAGGGTCTGCTTATAGGGTGAACATTGGGTATAGTTAGAGGCACTCGTAGTCATTTAAGTCTCAATAAAGGAATTCATAACTCCTATTAGAAAGAGGGCTTTACCTAAGGCCTATTATAAGAGATCATTACTGGAAATCTTTGGCCAGAGTAGACTACACTTAGAGATGGCCTTAAAGGAAGTCAGTTTTAGTAATAAGGCTCAGGGACAAGGAACTACTGTTCAGGCTAAGTGTGGTGTAGTCATCTTAGTGGAGTTAACACAAAGTCCATATGTTAAATCGAACATGGTAAAAGTAATTGAAGGGACAATTAGCACAATATTGTTATGTGTAAGGATTTCGTATTTAGCACAAGTATTTTTTGATTACTTAGGGGTCTTGATATGTGGCTAGATACCACTCATAATATACTTAGGTTATAAAGGTTTCATTGGATAATTAATTATGAATTAAAAGAGTTTAATTCATATAATCCTTGTTAGACAAGGATTACCTTTTATGGAACTTTCCTATTTTTTAAATAGGAAATCCACTTGAGAGTTTCCTAAATTAATTTAAGGAAATAATTAAGGACTTAAGTTATCATTTAATTAGGAAACCTATTAGGTCACACGCATTAAAGAAATTGAAAGAGTAAGTAAAAGAGTTAATTAAATAATGAATTTAATATGATTAAGTTCATATATTTAATTAAGGTGTTTTGAAATAATTTAATATGATTAAATTAATTAGCTAATTTAATTATTTGCATAAGATTTATTTAATTAAATAGGGCCTATTGGATTATGTTGACTATGGGCTTAATAAGACAAAATTCAAAGGAATATGTTTGATTTTTTATTAATGACATAATAGTCGTTAACCTTATTGATTTAATATAAGCCGTTTGATTAAACCTAATTAACCTAAGGTGCCTATAAATATGATATGATAAGAATATGCAATTGAGTCTTCTCCTCCTAACCTAGTAGTAGCTGAAATTCTCTAAAATATAATAAGGAGAATTCGACTACCCTAGATACCAAGAACACCAAGGCTGAATCCTAGTCTAGCACACAAAAGGTTTCATCCTTCTCTTTTTGTCTTTGATCTTCGCGTGGATACTTTAGTGCTTTCTATAGAGGTTTAGAAAAGATTGTGGTTTATTACAACCCATCTTAGAGATCAAATAACAAGGTGATTCAAATCAAAATTCAAAGAAAAGGTAAAACTATTAATCATTTTCCATACGGAATTGATTTTAATCTATATAGGATCCTAAAGGAACTAAAAATTTTATTTTCCACTACGCCTAAAGGCCCTTTTAATCCCCTCACAGTTCTTCTCATCCTAGAATGAATATCTCTACCGTCATCTGAGTCATCATTAGCTAGTCTCTTTCCAAGTGCTTTACTAAAAGTCCTATCTGCAGTCATCTTCTCCGAACCTCTGGTGTCAATAGTCTTCTTAAATGTCTTTACCGTATCTGTCACTTTGCTAGCCGATGTCTCTGTAGCATAGCTTTTTCATTTGTCTCTATCCTCGCCTCTAGCTCCATTATCAAGGTGGATCACCTAACCCTCTCAGTAGGCCAAATAGAAATTATAAACTAAGCATCATACCCCTCCAGCTTATCTTATAAACTAGTTGGTCTAACAAAGATTTAATACCCTAGGAAACCCTATCTTGAATACATGATATAGTTCTCAATTTTTGGGTTGAAATCATTGAAATGATTATAAATAATTTTAGAGACACAGTTGGAATGCAAATGAGATACGTTTCCGAAAAATCTTCAGTGTCGAAAACACTGCAGGGGAAATGGCAGTCCAACAAATTTAAGAATTTCTTATCCAGACTTGGGAGGATTAAATAAGTTAATTTTATGTGAAATTATGGTGAAAAGAAAGAATTGAAAAAATATTTTGGAATACTGAAAATAGAGTAATGGCAAAATTGTAAATAAAGGTAACTTTGGAGGCAATTTTGAAAATACAGTGTCTAGGTTTCAGAAATGACCCAAAACTATTTTTAAATGATAGAACAACTTAAAATAAGGTATTTCACTCCCAACACTTGAGGTTGAATCTAAATAGAATAGACAGAATAAATTACATAAAGTTTTGGGGTCAAAAATGCAAATAAGGAAATTTTTGGACTAAAGTACAATTAATTAAAGTTGTGAGACCCACCATTTGCATCAAAAATTCTACAAATGAGCCAAGGTGGCCGGCCATGGTAGTGGGAGAATTATTTTTTGATAGAAAATAATTAATTTCTTTATCAATTAATGGAAAAGTTGACAAGTAAGCCAAAAATCTAGAATTTTCTATTTTGTTTTATCAAATGTTTCATAAGGCTTTTAGTGTATATATTAAGAGTGGCCATTTGAGAGCCTTGAAGCCAAATCATAGAGAGGAAAATCAACTAAAAATATTATCCTAACCCTTTCCAAAGAATTCAACCAAAAAATAGCTAGAGAAGTGAAGAAGGAAGAAGAGTGAAGAAGAAAGATGGAAGGAAACTTGTATTCAAGCAATTTGATGGGGAAAAGAGAGGATGAAATCAAAGTATTTAATTCAAGATAAAGCCTCCTAACTTAGTTATTTGATTGTATTTATGAGTTCTATAGTTTGATTTGACAAATAATTGAGGTAATTAAGTTAAAAATGTATAGAATGAGTTAGGCTTTATATAGTTTCTAAATTTGATTTGAAACAGTAATTTGTGATTAATATTCCAAAATTTTAATGACTGAATTTGAAGATAGTTAAAACATGAAAACTATAGATAAATATATGATTTAGACATATTAAAAGGAATTTGTGAAATTCGAAGTGAGGAAAGAGTTATTGAGTAAAAACAGTGACTAACCTGGAATTAGGGTTATAGAAAAATGCTACTGTGTTTTTATTGTATATAATGATAGAGACAGAATTAGAAGAATTGTTCAACATAAAAAGTGTTCATTTATATCTTATCTATAATATTGTCAAATTCTTTTTCAATTGGATTTGTGGTTTATGAGAAATTAGGTCATGAGTTTAATTTGGCCGGATTGACTGTTTAACAGAACATAGGTTGCAGATTTCTATTAATATGAGGACCATAAAATTTGAATTAGAGAAAGTGTAAAACATTAAAGATGTTCCTTTAAGTGTTATATAAATGATTGTAAAATGGTTTTGTAATTTTATGAGCATAAAATTAATTATATGCATAATGATATATACATTACTCATAAAATTAATTATGAGTAATGTATATATCATTATGCATACCAATGTTTTTATTTGTTGACCCAATGAACATGTTTCTTTCTTGGTTAGGTGTCACATTGCTATTGTTGATCATTCTTTGATCATTCTTATGGTTCAAATCACCAAATTCATTGATTGTTATTGATATTGAAATGCCTATTGTACTTGATTGACTATGTACCCGAATTGCTACTAAAAGTATGCACACCAAATGTTTAGCCACATTTCATGATATTTATTGTAATTCCTACCTTTGTATCAAGAAAAGAAACTGATACATGATTTATGAAATGTATTGACATTGATTAACAAGTAAGCCATGTGTATCGGTCGAAAGCCATTGTACCGTAATGTTCCTAATAAATACTTGATATTGTTATTGATTTCCATTGGCCTATTTACATATGGATTTGATAGAGCTGCCACTCTGACGGTGTAGTGGGTCCATACTATCGGCAATGTGCACATTGTTTACTGATGCCCTAGCTGGGAAGGGTTATTGGTCCTAGACGTAAGACCTGATCAGTCTTATGCTTACTGATATGAGATTGACTGTATGTTTGCATATAGTCCATACTATTCTAGCCCTTTATCTATCTTATCTACATGATACGAGTATTATTTACCTGTTCATAGATTCCAAGCTTATATCTTATTGCTTACCATTGATGGCCATTCTTTTATCGATTTAATTATTACGTGTTCCAACTTCCAAAGACATTTGGTGTGCAATTCAATTAACCTTGACATGTAAAAATGGATATATTGATATTCATTTACTAGAATTATTGATACTTGACATCCATTGATAACATTTATTATCATATGCTTATATCTCATGTTTAATGATGTATACATGCTCACTAAGTATTTTATACTCACCAAATAGTGGTTTATAATTTTTACAGGGATAAGATAAAGGAAGATGATTCCAATTCAATTTCTTTTATGACTTGAGATGTTAAGTACATCAAGGTAGAATATTTGTAATATCTGCCATTTTGTTACATTTTATTTATTGTGTACTTGATGAATTTAAATTAATTAAGGATATGAATGTTATAAGGACATCAAAAATTCTGGTTGCAGGAAATTGTGATGGTTAATTGCATGTTCTTAGATAAATAATTTGGTAAAGTGTAAAACATGAAAGTTACAATTTTATGTCTTAACTGAAATTCTATAAAATGGCTTGGTAGAATTCTGTGTGTGTGATGCGTTATGTTCCTTTGAGCAGGACTGGTCTGGTTGAGTATTTATGTAGGAAGTTTGTGTCTGTTTGAAATTACTGGGAATATCTGACATAGATTGAGCCAAAGGTCTAAACATGAAAAATGTTTCTTTATGTGTTGTATTATTAGATGTAAAATTTCAGGATTTTTGGATGATTATATCTCAGTGGAGAGTGGATTTTCTCAGGACTGTCGGATGGATTTTTAAGGTAGTAAGTGTATGTGATTTTGGAGAATCACCATGTTCTGTGTAGTTGCTCTTATGATTTGAATTTTGGATATGTTGAGCCCCTACCTGTCTATTTTAAGTGGCAAAAAAAATCAGGAAGTTTGGATGTTTGTAGTTCTTTTGCGAGCTAGTTAAGTTTAAGTTGTCGAGGATAGGATCTAGTTAAGGTGAGCCGACAAGATGCGAAGTGGCATTTTGCGAGCTGGTAATGTGAAGTGGTGAAGTGGCAAGGTGAGATTGCTGAAGTGGCAATTGGCAAAGAAGGATATACGAGGTGGCATATGCAAAGAGGATTTGGCGAAGAGGAAAGGCGAGGTGGCATTATGCGAAGAGGCATTTTGCGAAGAAGCATTACGCGAAGAGGGAATGTGCGAAGTGGCAATTCGCAAACAGAGTTTGGGGAAGAGGAAGATAGGCGAAGCGAGTTGACGAAGAGGTGAAGAGGCATTTCTGAGGTGGCATCTGTGAGGAAGAGTTCACGAGGAAGAGTTAGCGAAGAGTGTTTGGAGAGGCAGTATATGCGAGGTGACATATGCGAGCTGGATTAGCGAAGTGGCATTGCCGGATCAGTTTGGCGAGCTGGGAAGTGCGAGATGGGAATGGCGAATTGGCATGTGCGAGGTAGCTTTTTTGAGGCGGATTGGCGAGCTGGCAAGCAAAGTTTCTGGAGTAGTGGTCTATTTCACCCCAGCAACCCAGTAGCATTTGTCACGATTTTTCCTTTCTTGTTTCTTCGTTAATTTTAGTCATTTCTTAGATTAGTTCCATTTTATTTTCTAAGGCATTAATACTCAAATTAATGCATTAGACTTCTAGATTATTCTATGTTGAGGCAGAAATCATCAGATTTAAGCAAGAAATCTCAGGAATTTATGTGTTGAGGAAACAAGGTAAATTTTCTTCCAAAGTTATTTTATGTTGGATTTATTTAAGTCTTAGATAGAATAATTAACATAAGGTGTATAGAATTTATTGCAAGCAATTTAAAGTTATTAATGGTAATTAATGTTAGAGAAATCAAAATTTATGGACTGTCATGAATAGTGCATGAACAGTAAATCCAAATTAATTGCAGATTTTTCCTTAAGAGATAAATTAAATCGATGTTGGGAATTAAGAATAGAGACCCTAAGATGGTTAAATATTCAGAAATCATGTTAAATATTATTGATTTAGAGAAAACCCCAATTTTGAATATTTGGGAAATTTCTTAGGAGGAGGAAATCAAAGTAATTGAGGAGTTGGAATTGAGCAAATTGCTAAAGAAATTTAAGAGAAATTGTGTAAGAGGTAAGTATGAACATCTCATTTGATTATCGTTCTTTGAAATAATATGACCAAATATTCTTATATTTGTTCATCCATATTTATATATTTGTACAATGTGAATGACTTGATCAACCTTCTTGGATCAAGTTCATATGCTTCTTAATTGTTAAACTTGATTCAAATGATGATTTATGTTGATAGTCTTGCGACCAATATGCTTCTTATGAAATTGAAACCACATGACCCCATGGATAGAACGCTCTTCCCAATGAGAGTAAATTCATTGGTCCATAGTGCACTTTGGGAGCCCAACTAATAGGGTTTTTATCAGTGTTCCACCTAGAGGGGACCATGAGCTCTAGGCATATGCCTGGCCAAACATGCGTTCACGTTAAGGTAGCAAGGCTACTGATACGTATGATATGACATGAAATCAGTTCTATCAGATGAGATTTGATAATGCCATTATTTGTGGGCATTTTATAATCCAAATAAGAACTATGATTTGATTTGAGATATGATTTGATATTGCTAATTATTGCAAGCACTCATGTTCCTTCAAGTAAAAGATTATGATTCTTTCATACTCATATATATAAATATATACCCATGATTATGATTTGATATTTAGATTCTTAATTTATGATGTTCATATCTTATTGAGTTGAAGGCTCACTCATCTTCTGTGGATTTCATGTGATAGCATAGCTCATGAGGGAGCTAATAGAGAAGATCAAGCTTTTTGACTCTTTCTTCCTAAGAAGCCTGCATTGTAATTATTTTGAAATATGATTATGTATATTCATTAAATGGTATTATGACACAATATGTATTAGGAGTGTACTCTAGAGCTCCGTAGTTAGTAATTCGTGGATGATAATATTTTGATGTCTGAAAGGTTACTTTTTGGGTACTCTTGTTCCTTAGTTATGTGAGATGCATCTTTTGATCAGTAAGGAATAAGAGAAAGCTATGAAATGATAATGATAAAGATATGATTGATGTTTAATTGAAATTATAGAAATGATCATTTTATGATATTATATGATGTTTATAATTGATAAAATTGTGTATGAGATTCATGATATGTTAGTTCTATGAGTTTATGGTGGCCTTAAGCCTACCCTTGCCCTAGGACCGTCACACCACTGGAGTTGGGGTGTGACATAATATTTTTGGGACATGTTGTGAACAAAGATGGGATAAAGGTGGATCTACAGAAATTGAAGCAATTGCTAACTGGCCACGTCCCACTACAGTTATTGAGGTCAGAAGTTTCCTAGGTATGGTAGGGTATCACTGCATATTTGTTAAAGATTTTTTTTAGAATTGTTGCACCAATGACAAAGTTGACCCGAAAACAGGTGAAGTTTCAGTGGAGTAATGAATATGAAAAGAGTTTCCAAACTTTTAAGACCTGTTTGACCACTGCACCAATGTTGACACTTCCTTCAGAGGCAGACAGTTTTGCTATATATTGTGATGCTTTGAGGATTGGCTTGGGTTGTATTTTGATGCAGGACAGGAAAGTAATTACCTATGCTTTCCTCCAGTTGAAGAAACATGAGGTGAATTATCCCACCTATAATTTTAGAAATGGCAGCAATGATTTTTACTTTAAAGATATGGAAGCATTATCTGTATGGGGTGAAATGTGAAATTTATACTGATCATAAAAGTTTACAGTACATCCTACAGCAAAAAGAACTGAACTTGAGGCAAAAGAGATGGGTTGAATTGCTAAATAACTATGACTGCCAGATTTTGTATCACCTTAAGAAAGAAAATGTGGTAACAGATCCCCTTAGTAGAAAGTCAATGGGAAGTTTATCACATGTGACTACTACAGAAAGACCACTGGTAAGGGAATAGCGGGCATTGACGGCTAATGTTTTGACTTTGGATTTGGAATCACAGGGGTAGGAAACAATATTGATAGCCAAGTTCCAGGTGAAATCCTTGTTAATAGATGAGATAAAGAGTTCCCAAAATGAAGATCCACAATATGTCAAGATCAGAGATTCGGTGCAAAATGGTAAAGCTCCTGACTTCGCTATTGAGGGAAAAGTGTTAAGATGTTAAAGGGTACAAAGAACATATCATGAAGCAAATTCACTATTCTACTTACACAGTGCATCCAGGGGTAACAAAAATATACCATGATTTGAAAGAATTTTATTGGTGGCCTAACATGAAGGGTGATGTAGCAAAGTTTGTTTCAAAGTGCTTAGCCTATCAGCAGGTGAAATTTGAACATCAGAAACCCTTAGGGTTGATTCAAGAGATTCAACTACCAGAGTGGAAATGGGACCAGGTAACTATGGATTTTGTTGTGGGATTGCCAAGATCACAGAAGGGGTTTGATTTAGCATAGGTGATAATGGATAGATTAATTAAGTAAGCTCATTTCTTAGAAGTAAAGATAACTTACACAGCTGCACAGTATGCCCAACTTTATATGGACAAGATTGTATGGTTGTATGGTGTACCAATAGTTTTCAACACAACATTCCATCCTCAGACAGATGGAAAGTCATAGAGAACTATTTAGACATTGGAGGACATGTTGAGATTATATATCCTAGATTTAAAAGGCAGTTAGGATCATTTCCTACCACTAATAGAGTTTGCCTACAACAATAGTTACCATTCTACCATTAGAATGGCACCGTATGATGCTCTTTATGGCAGGAAATATAGATCACCTGTATGTTAGGTGGAAACAGGTGAAAAGCAGTTAAAGGGGCCAGATCTGATCAGTGAAACAATGGAGAAAGATCCTATTACACAAGAGAGAATAAAAATTGCTTTCAGCAGGCAGAAGAGCTATGCAGATCCAAAGAGAAAAGATATGTAGTTTACAGTGGGTGACCATGTATTTTTGAAGATCTCTCTTATGAAAGGAGTGATGAGATTTGGAAAGAAAGGCAAGTTGTCACCAAGGGACATTGGGCCATTTGAGATCTTGGATCAGGTTGGAAATATTTCATATAGATTATCTCTTCCACCGAATATGGGGTATGTACATCCAGTATTTCACATTTCTATGTTACGAAAATATGTCTCAGATCCGTCCCATGTGCTTCAATCCCAAGAGATTGATATTGATGAAGCACTGTCATATAAGGAAGTACCTATAAAGATTGTGGATCATCAGATCAGACAGCTTCGAAATAAGAGTATTCCTATGGTTAAAGTATTATGGCATAGCAGAAGTATAGAGGAATATACTTGGAAAAGTGAGGTTGAGATGAAACATAAGTACCCCCACCTTTTCCAGGAGTTAGGTTTTTAATTCTACCTATAGCCTTAAAGTAAATTCGGGGACGAATTTATTTATAGGGGGGTAAAATGTAATACCTCAGCTTAAACCTAGAACCTAAACCATAAAGGGTAATCTAGGGGGAAATTTTTCTTGAATTGAAAGTTGTGTGATATTGTATGCTTATGCATGAATTGAGTGTATGTGCATGTTTTATGATGTATTATATGAGTTAAAGTGGTTTAAAGGCTGTTAGGAAGAAATCGGGTAAATTTTAGTTTTTGGTGAACTGGGGTCAAAATGATCATTTCACATATTTGAAGGTAGAAAAGAATACTAGGACATGAAAATGATAATATTATGTTTAAATGAATATTTGTTGGAGAATTAAACCCAGTTGAAAATAATTCTGATCAAAGCTGCTCAGTTTGGGATTTCAATTGAATTAGGGGTAGTTTAGTCTTTTCCTACGCATTATGGACTTATATAGTGTATGCAAGCTTATGGTATCATGTTAGGCTTACTTAAATCAAACCATTGGATGAAAAGATGAAGAATTGAATGGTTGGATAGCTAGGTTTCACCATTTCTATCATAAGCTCAAAGCATAGGATTGCACCATTGATATTTAAAGTTAATTTTTTCCACCCCTTCATCATTCATCATCCTCCTTAGCCAAAAATTTCAGCCAACTTTCTCTCTCCTCCATTTGAACTTTCTGCCAACCTTGATCTATACCAAATCTTATTGTTTTCTTTCATTTTTTGATGGAAACATGTTAATTCCATCATTTTAAACACAAATATATCCATAGATTCAAAGGAAAAACAAGAAAAATCAAAGAATCAAAGCTTTGAAGTTTTTGAAGAACTTTTGGTAAGTGTTTGATTTTGTGATTCTTTTGATTTGAATATGTTCTTAAGATGTTCTTTGAGGTTTATTAGTGTTCAAAACATGTTTTGGATGGAAGGAATTCAAAAAGTTGAATGGAAACCTTAATAGGAAGAACTTTGAATCAAAGTATTGTTTTGATGAATTTTTTTATTCAAATGATGTTTATTTGATGTGTTTAACATGAATTAGTGGTTAAATGATGGAAACAAATTCATTTGAATGGAGAACTATGTTGGCCGAACCATATGGTGTTGACATATGGATATGTACTTTGGTGTTTTATAGGTTTAAATGATGGAATGATGTATATTTGCTGTGTATGTAATGAATTGATGGTTAAATGATGAAAAGAAAACCATTTGGAAGGATTTCCATTTTGGCCGAATTGATGAAGCATGAATGATGGTTAGGTGCTTTGATATTTAATAGGTTTAAATAGTTAAATGTTATGCATTTGATGTATATGTATGTGATTTGAATGAATGGTGTTGAAAAATGGATGAATGGAATGAATTTGTCACAGCCCAACTTAGGAGCCATGACGGTCCTAGGGTACGGGTGATGCTTATGCTACCAATACCACGAAGAACCCATAAATAAAACTATATGGCATGCATATACAAATAAGCTTAATATAGCTTAAGCAAATACAAAT
>CANXYC010561804.1:0-12853 GCA_948193065.1 Aleurites moluccanus | reverse complement strand
ACAATGGCATTCAAATGGTAGGCCTATAGAATGCAAACAATAGGCCAAAGACAAAATGAACTAGGCATTTTATCAAACACTTGGTGGGCATACAATGGCAAGCCAATAGGTTAGGTTTAGGTGCAAATTTGACTTGCCCAACTCAACCAACAACAACCCACATTTGCAATTATATAATAGGCATCAAAGAAATAAGATTAAATAACATCAAATTAGATCAAATTGGCTATGGAAATCAAAGCAAAAATCAAACAAAATAAGGCAATGTGAGTAGTACATATGGTTCAACCAACATTCCATTTTCATATATGAATTCCAATCTCAATTTCAATGATATAGGTATGTTAAAGGATGCATATAAGACTCACCTAAACTTCCAAATGGCTTTAAAAATTGAATTCTACCACAAACCACCAATAGAGCCAATAGTCACAACCTTGTCAAATTTTGAATTCTGCACCAAACCATTCATCAATTAGTTACCTATTAATCTCCAATTGACATATTCTTACATCAATTAACACTAACTAGAACTAATTCAAATAGCTAAGTTAAACAACTTCCATTAGGTTAGGGAAATTAGGGATTTCTATTAATTTGCATCAATTGATACAATTAGCCATAAAACTCATCTAATTCATCATCAAATTTATCTAAATAAACCATAAATTCAAACAAAACACATCCTTACCTCAAGATGGTGATGAACCCGAATCCTTCCCTCAATGATTCCTTTTTCTCCTTTAAGTTTTCAAACAAATTGATGGAAGAATAGGAAGAACAAAGCTAAAACTCAAATTTTCTATGAATTTACTTAAGAAATTTGGTGTAAAAGGAAGAAGAAATGGAAGGGAAGTCAATGGAAGGTGGTTCGACCTACATAAGAAGAAGAAGAAGAAGTTGCAACAATTTTGTCTAAGTGTTGGTTAAATACAAAAATCTATTGGCAAATTACAACTTAATCCTCGAACTTCCATAAGTTACACTTTGACCCTGACTTCTTCTATAATTTATTCTGACAATTCTGTAAGGATTTGGAATTCAAAGTGGGGAGTCAATAAGCTTATTTTAATTTATACTTATTTATAAAAATGGTTTCAGAGTCATTCTGTAACTCCGACGGATCAATTTTCACTATTCACCTTAAAGTTTCTTTTATTTATAATTTTGCCATTGGTTACTTTTTCAGTGTTCCTAAATAATTTTCACTTCTTTCCTTTTACTAAAATTGCACATGCTTTATGTTGATCTTTTACCCTCTGGTCAACTTCAAAAATTCTTCTGTTGATAGGACTGCTAATTTCTCGGTAGTATTTCCGACACCGCCGCTTTCCGGAAAAATAACTAGTTTGCTTTCTAACTATGTTTCTAAAATTATTTCCCATCATTTCAAGACTTTTAAATCACATACTGAGAATTAAATCATGCATATGAGTTATAATTTTTTAGGGTATTACATCATGCCCCAACCCCGAGGGCACATGATCGGCACTAAGAAACAACAAAGCATAAGACTTTCAGAACCCGTAATCAGCCTGACACATCAATAAATGATAAATCTGAAATGTGACAGTTGCAACTGTTATAAAACCAGGACTATGGTCCACCTGTTAATCAGAATCCGACATCTACATCTTATTATAAGAATTATCATAAAAATATTTATGCTTAATAAATCTTCAATCAAGTGAAGAAGCCTAGCTATTTTCTGACTCAAACAACTCAATAATTGATCTAATAATTAATTACAATGTGATTCTAAATATCGTTCTCTAATAAATTCTATAAAATAATTATTTACTTAATCCCCAAATTATAATTATATCATAATTAATTACCTTAAAATATCTCGAACTATCACCACCATTATAATATCCTCTACAAAAATTATTTATCAGACTTTAATATTTAATTTAAATTTAAATTAATTTACTCGACTAATTTAATCACCGCCTCAATTAATTTACTCTACAAATATTTAATTTTCAATACCCAAATTTCATAAATATCATTCAAATAATTTTTATAATTACTCCAAATTAACTACATTAAATTATCTTAATTTATTCACTCAATATAAATACAGTTATCAATTATTCACTGCTTAAATATTTTAATACAAGTGTCAACATCCAATATTTTTCATAAATTTATCCTCAAGCATACTCCAAATAATTTATAATAATTTTTAAAATATTTTAAAACCCATTTACTTTTAGTTATTGGAAAAATACATGCATGTGCCAATTTTTCGGTCTCGGCACCAATTACCAATGGGGCAAAATGGGTGTCATTGAAAAACTAGGACTTAGTGGTGGAACTGTTCTCGTTAGAAATGGTGGTCATAAATGGTTAGAATCGGCCAAAGAAAATTTCAGTCAAACAAAGATTTTACCAGAGCATGAGCCACCATCAATCGCCACTGGTACCACTGGACTCGCCAGAAGATGAGCTTCCCGTTGGTGCCGGTAGTGACAAAAATTGATGACTAGATGACCACTTTCCAAGACTTTCTCTCTCATGTCTCTCCCTCTCCTCTTTCTTCTTCCCTTTTCTTTTTCTTATGTCCCTTTTTTCTCCTGACAGAAAAATATTGTATGATTTGCTGGTTTTAAAACCAACTAATCATTGTTTACCGATTTCATAATTTTTTTAAAAAAATTGTAGAAAATTTATTTTAAATCTAAAAATTATAAATAAATTGTCAATATAAATCTTTTAAAATGTATTTCATTTTGAAATATTAAAACTTAAAAAATAATTTAATTTCAATTTAATAATAATTATTAAAATATAAATTTAATTTTCAAGAATTCTTAAAAATTAATATAATATAATAATATAAATTTAGAATCAAATAAAAAAATTATTTTTCTTTACTTTTTAAATAATTATATCTTTAAAATAATTTAATTCCAAAATATATTTTATATTCATCATTTTAATTAAATATTCTTAAAATAATTATTATTTCTTAATAAAATATGCTTTGAAAAATATTTCAAAAATACAGGTGTTACAATTCTTCCCTTTTAATAAAATTTGTCCTCGAATTTTCCAAATAGTTAACGTTACTTCGCTCAAATCATACTCATCACGCTTTCAATGCGCACTTTACTCGATCTCTTAAGTACTTTATTAATCCATTCAATTCGTTCTCCAAGAATTCACTAATATATAACTTCCTCTTACCGATTTCTGTAAATGTTATAATTATACTATCCTTTGCGTCAATTTGACCAATCACAATCCTAGATAATTTTTCAAATTTAATTTTGAAAACTCCAAATAATATCACTCATTATTGCATCGTTATCTCTCCATTTATAAAATTAATACTTATTAAAGAACTTCAAATCCTATTAATAAACCATCTCTCAATTTTATCATTGCTCTAAAAGTCTACTCTTGTTTCCAACATACAATTATCACATACCAAACAAAATCAATAAATTCCACAGTTATTTCTTATATCATTATGTCTAAACTCATAGACCCTTACACAATTCTGTGAATTAAAATCCTTCTTTAAACCATCTTTTCCCTGAACAAAAGTGTCATGTCCCAAAATTTGGAGCATGACGATCCTAGAATGTGGAAAAAATTAACACAACCAACACCCGTAAAACCCTGCTATAATGATATAAATATTTTCATTCCATCATCCATATTCTCATTACATATCATTTAATAACATTATCATTTCATATTATACATAATATGTTAATTTAATAATACTATTATTAGTTACATAACAATCTATATTCTTTCTAGTTTTATAATTACATATACTATGGAGTGTCTAAGAGAATAAAATAGAGAGTTCACATATAAGACTTTACATGGCAAAAGATAGGTTCCAATAGCTGAAGGAGGAAATCTTTGGAACCGCTACTAATCTACTTTGAACCTAAAAAATATTAAAACATTAAAGAGTGAGTATAAAATACTCAGTGAGTCATAAATATGTCATTATACATATAAAGGTGAGGTACTAAATAGGCTAGCCCACCAAATGATCAAGTTAATATGAAATAGAAAATAACAAGTTCAATATATGAAGGAATGAGATAGGAAATAAAATGCCAATCAAAGTGATCAATGGAACAATGAATCAATGTTAGGCTCACAATAGCAAAGCATGACAAAGTTGAGGGCCTGTAAACACATCAATAAAATGCTACAATCCAGTAGCATATTCAATCTAGTATTAATGGCATAAGGTTGATTAGACTTTATGGCTATGACCATAACCCCTTCCTAGCAAGGGTCCAATATAATAATCATTGTACGCAATGCCAATTGTATTCACCCATTACCCCATTTAAAGGTAGTTCTATCATGTTAGCACATAATAGGTATATTAGGATTCAAGTATAGTAGCAATTAAATAATGAAAGCAATAAGAACCAATCAAAAGTCCAATAAGCTCATTTGGTTTCTAATGAACAATAATGTAATAATGAACCAATAATCATGTGAATATAACAATAAAATTTTAGTCCAATGTTAGGGTTTAGGTGCCAAATGTGCCATTGCAGTAAGTTCTACTTGGCGAATTGGCTTACATTTGGTGGACATGAAATAATATTCATTGAGGCATTTCATCTAATACTTGGTGTGCAATATTTCAACAATAATTTAGTAGGGTTTTAGAATAGTATCATAAAAGCCAATTCAACACATATCAAGAATACAATCCAATAAAGATTATAGATAATCAAATTCAATCCAAAGGCCAATGAAATAAAGCTATGCAATAACAAAATTTAACAAACAAAAAATAAAGGGAAAGGGCACCTTATGGTTTGGCCAACACATAGAGTTCAAGGGAGAGTTTTCAATATTTCTAATATGGTAAGTTTCATGCATAATAACACATTTATAACTCAACTTGGTGGTTGATTTAGCCAAAAACACTATGCAAATTATTTATTTAACTTTTATTTTGAAATTATTGTAGAGTCGCCACCTTTAGTTTTAAGACAAAATAAAGGAAAATCCAATTTTTGACTCCAAATTATCCCAAAGATAAAATTATTAGACCTTTGAACCAGGACTGAGTTAGGGGATTAGGTTTTTAGTTTTAAATAACTCTCATTTTAGTTTTTCATTTAACTTATGATTTATGAAAAGGATGCAATTTTTATGAATAGTTATAAAATGGCATTTATAAGATGAATGAATAAAGAAAAGCAATTTACAACATTCATAAAGTAAACAATAAAGCAATAAAGTAAAATAATTCAATTAAATTACAATCAAAACCCAAAAACAATAGGAGATGTCAACTATAGCTCTTATAAGTTTTAGATCGACCACACATTCCCCAAAATAAGATAAAATCAAATACAAAATAACTTAGGGAAAAGATGATTTTTTGGTGTTTTTGGATTTGAAGCTGTGAAATAGCTTACCTGCATATCCCTTTGAGTGAGAATTAAAACCCATATAGTTCTCTCTTTTTACGAAGGGGTTAGGTCTGATTTTACTCTTTATCTTTTATTATGTTTTGGTTCTTTAATTGATGTTTTACCAAATTAAAGAAAGTTAGAAAAAGAGACATGCAATATGCAATGCATTAACTTGAAAAGATTGAGTTTAGAACATAATATCTTACTTTGCGACTTGGGTGGAGGGCGTCTTAGAGTTCTTTTGGATCGGAGTTTCACTTTTCGTTAGGAAAATCAAATTAGTCCAAAAATAAAAATTAATTAATTAGTCAAGTTGAATTAATTAGTCAAATTAAGTTTGAAGTGATGGTTTTCTATTCCTCCTAACTCAAAAAGAGTTAAAGGAATTGGTTCGAAATCAAAGAGAAGTGAACCGCTTATGTTAAAGAAGATTGATTTAGAGGGAGAAGGGAGAGCCAACTAAGGTAAACTCAACTTAGTTATTCTGATGTAAATTTTGAAGGATGTGAGACCTTATATTTATAGGGAAAAGGCTGGGAAACACAGACTAACGAAATTCAGTATGGGAAAAAGAGCTGTCGTTGAAAACTCTTGGCGCCACCGCCAGTTCCCTTGGTGGTTGCCGCCAGCTTTCTTTGGCCGCTCCACCAATTCCATGTGGCAATTCCTAGCTTCTTTTGGTCTGATTTGTCTAGCTCAGAGGTGGTTTGACACCCAGTCGACGTCGAACAGTCTAGCATAGTCTCGAGTCTGTTTGGGGTGTAAAAACTTGTGTTCATAATATTCTAAATAATTTATAATAATTTTTAAAATAATTTAAAATCCATTTACTTATAGTTGTCAGAAAATACACGTGTGTCCCAATTTTCAATATCGACACTAGTTATTGATGGGGCAAAAAGGGTGTCATCGGAAAGCTTGGACCAAGTGAAGTATAATGGAACTCGTCTCGCCGAAAATGGTGGTGAGAAATAGTCAGAATCAGCCAAAGAATTTTTTGGTCAATTGGAAATTTGATTGGCATGTGAGTCACCACTGGTCATCTTCGCTGGTACCATTGGACTTGCTAGAAGTTGAGCTTCTAGCTTTCCATTGATGCCGGCTGTGACAAAAACCGATGACTAGACGACCACTTTCCAAGACTTTCTCACTTCTCTCTCTCTCTCTCCTCTTTCTTCCTCCCTTTTCTTTTCTTATGTCCCTTTTATCTCTTAACAGTAAAATATTGTTTGATTGGCTAGTTTTAAAACCAGAATCACTATTCACCGATTTGATAATTTTCTTTTTTAAAAAAATTTGTAGAAAATTTATTTTAAGTCTAAAAATTATAAATAGATAGTTAATAGAAACCTTATAAAATGTAATTCATTTTAAAATATTAAAACTTGAAAAATATTTTTTTTTCAATTTAATAATAATTATTTAAATATAAATTTAATTTTTAAAAATTCTTAAAACTTAATTTAATATAATAATATAAATAAATATTATTTAATTTAAAATCAAATATAAAAAAATTATTTTTCTATACTTTTAATTAATTATATCTTTAAAATAATTTAATTCCAAAATAAATTTTATATTTATCATTTTAATTAAATATTCTTACAATAATCATTATTTCTCAATAAAATATGCTTTTAAGAATATTTTAAAAATACGTGTATTATAATTTTTTCCGTTTAACAAAATTCGTTCTTGAATTTTTCAAATATATAACATTATTTCCACTCAAATCATACTTATCACGCTTCTACTACGCACTCTACTCTATCTCTTAAGTACTTTATTAATTCATTTAATTTGGTTTCCTAAAATCCACTAATATATAACTTCCTCGTACCAATTTTCATTAATGCTATAATTAAATTGTTCCTTGCATCAACTTGACCAATCACAATCCTAGATATTACTCAAATTTAATTTTAAAAATTCCAAATAATATCACCCATTACATCGTTATCTCTCCATTCATAAAATCAATACTTACTAAAGAACTCCAAATCCTATTAATAAACCATCTCCCAATATTATCATTCTTCTAAAAGTCTACTCATATTTCCTATATACAATTTATCACATATCAAGCAAAATTTATAAATTCCACAGTTATTTCTTATATTATTATGCCTAAACTCGTAGACCTTTACACAATTTTGTGAATTAAAATCCTTTTTTAAACCATATTTTCCTAGAGTAATAGAAAATTTAATAATGCTTCTATTACATTCACATATCAATGTATATTTACATATTTTGTCACCAGTCATACTGTTGATAAAGCCATCAATTTCATCTTATCGAAAAACTACAACTCATCCTCACTGATGCCAAAACAAACATATCACACAAAATCTATAGATAACGCGGATTTTAGAAGCAAAAAATACTTAACAAGACGAGAAGGAATCCTATGCTACGCATGTTACAAGAACTGAGACCAATAAAGACTGTCATAATTATGAACATTTCACAAGTCGCAAGATCTTTTCTCTAATACCATCTTTGTCACACTCGACCCCGGGATCACGTGACCGGCACTAGAAAATGGAAAAACATAAAGCTTCTAAAATATGTAGTCAGCTTGACATCTTACTAAAGGAAAAATATGAAATTTGATAGTTGTAATTGGCATATAACCAGGTATATAGCCCATCTATTGAGCTGAATTTGACATCTACATCTTATTATAATCATTATCAGAAAAATATTTATGCTTAACAAAACTTCAATCGAGTGATGGGTTGTAATAAGAATGATTATCATAAATGCATATGCCTAAAAGCAAGTTAATGGCTACAAAGGCCATCTTAATATTTAAGCAATTAAGAATCATTTCTCCTTCCCTTTCATTAGTATAGATTTTCATATCAATTGATGCATTGTAATAATTTCTCCTCCCATCTCTTTATTAGGTTGTTAGATACATGCTTGTTTGAAAATTATTTACCTTTGATGGATTCACACTTATACTTGCGAGGTTGCTTAGAGGGCTCATTTCTCCTTCCATTTCTTTAGGGCTAGTGTGTTTTACTTGTACGAATGTTTATATATTTAATTATTCGTATATGTCACGTCTCAATTTTGGGGCATGACGATTGTAGAATATGGGAATCAATTAAGGCTACCAATACCCATAGAACCTCTGTTATAACCTATTATCATTCTCTGTTATAACAGTCTATAATTAATTCCTCAATTTATCTGTTATCGTTATTAAACATTTCCATATCCTTGCTAAACCATACATTATAGATAACAATTGTGCACATTATTTATATGTCATTCTATACATCTTTAATTTACTTAATTACGTAACCATGGAACTTCTATGGTTTACATAAAAAAGTATAAGTTTTGACCTTTACATTGCAAAACATAGTCTGGTCCCAATTAAAAAAGAAAGTCTATGAAACCCTTTACTTTTGACCTAAAAAACATTAGACTACTAATTAGGTGAGCATGAAAATACTCAGTGAGTCAAATATATATTACTATACATTCAGATTAGATAATTAACAAATAACCAATAATGGTCAACAAGTAGCTCAATGGGTAAATAATAAAGGATTAAATAGTAAACTCGATGGAGTTGCACACCAAATGCTTAGCTCATAGTTAAGTAGGAAGAAAAAACAAATACTAGTAAAATAATCAAGGTTGAATAATTATTCTCAATAGAAAGATAAAATAGGATCAATGAATCAATGAAAAGTCATAACATATAAATATAATAGATATAAAGGGAATCATAAGCATATAACATATCAATCTCATCAAAAGATTATAAGGTAGACTAGACCATATGGCTAGGACATTACCCCTTCCTAGGAAGGGTTACAATGGTCATTATACACAATGCTAATGCTTTTCCCCTCACTACCCCATCGGAATAGTAGCTCTACTATATTAACATGTAAAATAGGTAGAAAGAATTCATATAAATGACAAAAGGCCAATGGAAACAATATAGTACAATCAAATAATCATTGAACTTTGGCTTCACATTAAGCAATCATTAGCTCGATACATCAATAAAAAAAGTGTTAGGATCATCAAATCATAGGCCAAATGCCATAAATTACAAATTTAGCTTAGGTACAAAACATGTCAAAATGGGTCAAATGCGTTGGTGAGATGGCTAGTCACCTGCGTTGGCGAAACTGGTGGTAATTGGTTAGCTTGAAGAAAATATAAAGGACATTTTATCAAATACTTGGTGTACAACATTCAAACATCAATTTGTTAGGTTTAAAGGATAAGTTCAATAAAACCTGGGCTTCACAAATGAAGTCAACTATGCTCACAATACAAGGGACATTGCAAATCCAATAATCAATCAAGGATAAAAACTTAAATTAAGCTCAAAAGTCATCAAAATTTCAAAGGAAAAATACCATATAAGTTTCGACCAAGCAAGGTTCAATGTCTAAATCAATTTCTTAATTCAATAACAAGGCATATTCATACATAATAATATATAAGACTCACCGAAATAGTTACTCACATAAGGCACAATTGCTCTTCCTCGTCTTCCTTTGTTTATGCATCAAAATTTTCACTCATTTTAGCTTTAAATGGATGTAAACTAACATACTCTAACACTATTTTGAATTATGGAACTCAAACATGAAAATGAGGTTTAGACATAAGCCATTAATTTAGGGTTTTCCATCCAATTCATCACTTATATGCTTTCTATCATCTATTTCACCTTATTTATCATATATACTACTCAAATTGATGGAAAAAAACACTTTACCTATTTCTTCAATGGAGGCCAAAACCCTTATTCAAGTTTTTTCTTTGCTCCTTTGATAGATTTTAGTGTAAATCAAGCTATTTAGATGTTTTCATCAAGTTTCCTTTAGATTTCCTTCACAAATTTTGAAAGAAATTGAGAAGAAGTGAAGAAATGGGATTTGTCCATAAGAAGAAAAGATGAAGAAGGAGAAGAAAAGGGGATGAAAATGACAAATGAGGGGCCAATGTAACACTTTAGTTAAAGTTTAGAACCTGAACCATAAAGGGCAAACCTAGAAGGTTCTTTCTTTGTTTGAAAGTTGTGTATTAATGCATGTTTATGCTTGAAATTGAATATATATGCATGTTTTAGAAAGTGTTATACGTGTAAAAATGGTTTAAAGGCTGTTAGGAAGAAATCAGATAAATTTGAGTTTTTGGTGAATTGGGGGCAAAATGGTCATTTCACACCCCTTGAGTTATTTATAGAATTAACATCATATTTAAAGGTAGAAAAGAATATTAGGACATGAAAATGATGATATTATCTTTATTTGAAATTTTGTTGGAGAATTAAACCTGGTAGAAAATAATTCCGGGCAAAGCTACTCGGATAAGGATCAAATTTGAACTAAGGGTAATTTAGTCTTTTCCTTTGAGTTATGGACTTATTTGGTATATGCAAGCTTATGGTATCATTTTAGGCTTACCTAAATCAAACCATTGGATGAAAAGATAAAGAATTGAATGGTTGGATAGCTAGGTTTCACAATTTGTACCATAAACTCAAAGTATAGGATAACTAATTTGATATTTAGTTGGATTTTTCCAACCTCTTCCTTAGCCATTTCCCATTCAAACTTTTCTCTTTCCTATTCCTTAAGTTTCAGCCAATATTGTCCATTGCCAAAGCTTAATGTTTTCTTTCATTTCTTGATTGAAACATGCTAATTCCATCATCCTAAACACAAATATAGCTTTAAATTCTAAGGAAAAACAAGAAAAAGAAAAGAATCAAAGCTTGGAAGTTTTTGAAGAACTTGATTTTACCATTCTTTTGGTTTAATTATGTTCTTAAGATGTTCTTTGATGTTATTTAGTATAAAAAATGAGTTTTGGTTAGAAGAAAAATCAAAAGTTGGAAGAAAACCCTAATAGGAAGAAATATGAATCAAAGTATGATTTTGATGGATATTTTTATTCAAATGAGTTGTATTTGATGTGTATGATATGAATTAGTGGTTAATTAATGGAAACAAATCCATTTGAATGGAAACCTAGCTTGGCCGAAATGATAATGATGTGTAATGGTATGGCGTTTTGATGTTTAATAAGTTTAAAGGCTTGAATGATATGTATTTAATGTGTTTAACATGAATTAGTAGCTTTTTGATGGAAAGAAATTAATTTGGATGGAGTTGCATTTGGGCTGAAACTTGAGGTGCTTGAATGATGAATTGTACTTTGATGTTTAATAGGTTTATATGGATGAATGTTATGCATTTGATGTATATATATGTTGTATGATTGATTGGTGTTGAAAAATGGATGAATGCAATGATTTTCATTTTGGTGGAACCATATGGATTTTGTTAGTTCAATGTGTTATGTTAATGCAATTAGGAAAGTAAAGTTTGAATGTGGTTTAATGGTGTAAGTAATGGAAATGTATAAGTTTAGATATGTAAAAGTTGATTGATATAAGTACTTCGAAAGCATATTTGGAATTTGGTGTATGTTTGATATGATAAGATGAACAAAGTGCTTATGAGTTCTTAACTTGGCCTTATAGTGATGAACATATGAAATGTGAATGAAATGTGGTGATAGAATTGCATTTGATGCATAAAGGAATGGAAAATGTCAATTGTGTAATATAGGGTCTTTGGTGTATAGCATATATGATTTATGTATGTTGATGTACTTTGATATGTGTTTTGATGTGGAATGTATTGAGTATAAGTCTTACCGGAGTGATTTAATTAATATAGGAGAGACTTCCCGAGCTAGGGCCACTGACGGCGAGTCACGGGCTGACTAGGCCTGTTGGGGTATTTCACAGCCCCTTCGGATTTTGATGGATTTAATACTATATTTGAAGGTAGAAAAGAATTTAAGGACTTGAAAATGGTATTATTTAGTTTATTTGAATAATAGTTGGAGAAATAAACCCGGTTGAAAACTGTTCCCGGCAAGCTGCTCAATTGAGGTGCTTGAGGTGCTTTGGTTGCACTAAGGGCATGTTGGTCTTTTCCTTTATAATATGGAGTTATAGAGTGTGTTCAACCTTATGGTATTAATTTAGGCTTGATTAAATCTAACCATTGGATCAAATGATGAAAAAATGGATGGTTAGATGAATAGGTTGCAATTTTGCTATCATAAGCTCAAAGTATAAGATTTTTGCCATTGGTTTTGGATTTGGTGTGGCAAATGCATATGTTAGCCACCATTGTTGACTTTGGATGAACCAATAGCATAAAAGTAAGCAAAATGGATGGTTGGATGGATAGGTTTCACCAAAATACCATAAAACCTAAACCATTGGATTATATTTTTGATATTTCATATGATATTTCCCACCACTTCATTTAGCCATCATCTTCCTTAAAGAAAATTGCAGCAAACACCATTGTTCTTGAATACAAGTTTCGGCCACCATATACCTTACCCATTTCTTATAGTTTTCTTTCCAT
>CANXYC010561801.1:0-10465 GCA_948193065.1 Aleurites moluccanus | reverse complement strand
TTCCGACCTCCTCTAGTTGTGAAACTTTTAAAATCACATAAGTCAGAATGTATTAGTTCAAGAAGTTGTGTACTCCTAGAAATAGACGGAAAATGTTTTCTAGTAATTTTAGTTTGAGCACACACTTCACATCTGTTAAATCTGATAGAAATATTTAATGGTATATTATGAGTTTTAGCTAGTTTAGCCATTTTCTTATAGTTCACATGTCCTAATTGATTATGCAATATTTTTGAATCAATTAAATTTGAACTAATATGGCTAACTGTTTCATTTGCTAAACTCAGTCTATACATACAACCTACCAAATAAGCACATCCAAAATAATAAGAGTTAACAGATAACGTTACTCTACCATTAGAAATTAAAGCGTTCATGCCAGCAATATCTAAAAGACTGATAGAAATTAAATTTTTTAAGATAGATGGAACTATTTTAACATTTTTAAGAGTTAGAATTTTACCTGAAGAGAGCGCTATATTTGCTGTACCAGTATGAGTCACTACTTCTTTGTCTCCACTAGCCACAACGATAGTCTCGTTGACTTCAGTAGCATCATCAAGTTCCATTTTGTTTTTACAAACATGACAGGTAGCTCCTGTATCTAACCACCATTCTGAAGTACTGGCCTTTCAACTTTTTCCGATCATAGCAACAAAATTTTGAGGCTCAGTATTCTGTACTATCATATGTGCTTCTTTATTTGGTGTGTTAGATTTAGTTTTTATAGGAGCTTTACATTCTGCAATGAAATGACCTTATTTCCCACAGTTGTGGCACTTGCCCTTCTTCTTCTTAGAAATGGTCTTTTTGGCCTCCAACTTGGGGGGTTCATTTTTGGTCCACTTGGATTTTCTAGAAAATTTCTTGGAATATGTGATTGTGTTAGCAGCCGACTGCTGTTGTATGACAATTTTCAAGTTATTTTTAGCTCTGTTCTCATCTTCGATTCTGATGAATCGTTTGAGATCATCCAGTCACACTTGCACCTTTTTCCTATACATTTCAGTTTTAAAAGTGTGCCATGCAGAAGGTAGTTTGTAAATTATTGCCCTAACTAAGAAGGCATCACAGATGATGATTTTTTCATTATTTTATTTAGATCTCAGATTTTTCAGATCAGTTACTTGAGGAGTGATTTCCATATCTTCATTGAATTTGAAATCCATGAATTTGTCAACTAGGTGAGTTTTTGACAATTTCTCCTCCTTTCTAAATTGAGCATCTAAATTATCCCATATTTTTTTAGCAGTGTTATATTTACTAAATACTTCTGCCAACCGATCAGAAAGACAATTCAAAAGATAGTCCTTGCAGAAGTCATCATCCTTATTCCATTGAAGTTCATCAACCTCCTCCATTGTGTCAGTAAAGGTACTCAAAACAGTGTAGAATATATTTTCATATTTCAGTTCAAATTGAGTCTTTCGCTTCCAGGAATTAAATTCAGATCTACTAAACGTTTCCAATTTGATCATCTCAATCGGAACACTTTTATCCATTTTTCTATATGTTTAAATAGACAATTATATAGAAGAAGAATAACAAAAAATTTGGAACAAGTACACCTGAATTAAACCAGTTAAATCGAACCAGTGAATCGAACCGATGATTTGAATCGAATTAGTGAATCGAATCAAAGATTTGAATCAAACCAATTGAATTGAATCA
Organism: Aleurites moluccanus; assembly: GCA_948193065.1. Taxonomy (NCBI): domain Eukaryota; kingdom Viridiplantae; phylum Streptophyta; class Magnoliopsida; order Malpighiales; family Euphorbiaceae; genus Aleurites; species Aleurites moluccanus. Next base: position 8,794 of record CANXYC010561801.1, on the reverse strand, counting down.
ATTAAATCGAACTAGTGAATCAAACTGATGATTTGAATCGAATTAGTGAATCGAATCGAAGATTTGAATCGAACTAGTGAATCGAACCGAAAATTTGAATCGAATCAAATGAATCAACCCGATTAAATCAAACCAAAGAATCGGACCAGAGGTTTTGAACCTAACCAGCAATTTGAATCGAACCGAAGATTCAAACGAATTAGTTGCAAAACCTTGTTCTACACAGATTTGCAATTCGATGGAGGTTGCCGGATCTTTCGTTCGACCGGAGCTGGAAACGGACAGGTTGACGAAACCACCTCGACGGACTGACGGGGCTCGTGACTGGTTAGCCGGAGCTCGACCAATTTCGGGTCTGTGGAGCTTCGATTTGTTGCTCACCGGTGAAGCGAGCTCGACGAGGACAAGGATCGGGGCTCGACTAGCGATGGATGACTGCTTCAACAGTTCTGGTCAGTCGGACAATGATCGGCTCGGCTACCGTTCACGGTGATTGGCACCAGATCGGTGTTGTCCAACCCTTTCAACCAATGGCGAGGTTCGACGGCGGCTGAGGATTGATTCTGGTCAGGTCTCGGCTGGAGTTGCAGTCGTTGCTGGGCTTGACGGAGCTTCACGTTCGACCGATTAGGCGAAGCAGGGAGTCCATACGGTGCTTTGCCTTCCGTCCACGGTGATAGCTTCACCGAATTCTAGATTTCCTTTGCCGAATTCTGGGTTAGATTTTAGGAACTGAGTCTACCAAGCTGAGTCAAGCAAACTGTGTCAACCGAGTTCAGTATCGAGTTAAGCAAATCCTTGTTGCATTTGAGTTTTGCAGTGAGTCAATCAGTTTGGCAACTGAGTTCAGTAGCGAGTCAACCAGTTTGGCAACTGAGTTCAAGCAAAACAACCGAGTCAAGTAAGCAAAATTTTGGTTTTTTTTTTTTTTTTTCAACAATCAACCTATTCAATTGTCACAAAAAAAAAAAAAAATAATAATGCTTTAAGATTGTTAGAGTTTTTAGGTCAAGCAATATATGCGATTGCTTGAAACATTACACCCTAAGTATCTAGTTTGGAATACCTAGCATGCTGTCTCCAGCTAGCATATATATAGGTTTATACTAGGGTTGAACCAGTTAATGAGCTTTTGCCTATTAGGCCCACTACAAAGGTCGTTTACCTATTAGGATTTATATTAGAACATATATTAGGGTTATTTAATAAACCCAACAATTTTCAGTGCCTTGATGAACTTAATGAAGAATACAATTATTAAATAGATGTGTGAGTGGATTATGCCATATTTTTGTTTATCCCAATAAGAAGCCTTTGCATTATTTTCTTCTTACTGTGTTGGTTTGTAATTAAAGCACTCAATGTCATGCAGTTCAGTATTATAGTTGAAAATGTTATGGATATCTGATATCGAGTTTTAGTTGCTCCAGATGATGCTAAACACTTGACCTTCTGATGAGTTCTCACACTTGCTTGTTTCATGTTATCAGGTAATAGCTGAAAGCCTTTCAGAGGAGGAGATTGCTGGTCTGCGAGAAATGTTCAGGGCTATGGATACTGATAACAGTGGTGCAATCACATTTGATGAACTGAAAGCTGGTTTGAGGAGATATGGCTCTACCTTGAAGGACAGAGAAATTCGTGATCTTATGGATGCAGTAAGATGTTTTTCAAAGCAGATGTTTGTTTGTCTGGTGGTGTGTGAGTGCATGTGTGGACAGGGGTAAAAATTTTAGCTTGAACAGCATATATGTGATGCAATTAAATCAAATTCAAGGTATGTGCATTCTCTTGTGTATGATCAATGTGTGCTGAGAAAATAAATCTAAAATTTTCAGTATCAAAATAGGATAATTCAATGAGTGTGAAAAGTTATAAGTTTTGGCATATATATGGATGACACAGCAGAAAAGTTTAGGGCTAAAATAGAGTAGTGATTGTGGTTTGAACAAGAAAATAACTAGGGTTTAAAGAAAATTTCTGAATTGAAAATAAGAATACATGATATTGTCTAATAGCAGCCTTATTTATACTTGTTAGGATGAATCCTAATCCTAGACTAAAAAGGAGTAATCCTAACCAAAATAAAGAGTTGTTAAGAAACCTAAATAAAGATGGAAAAGAAACCTAAAACAAACCGAAGTAATAAAACCAAACAAATAAGGAAAATTAATCCAAAACCAAATTGAACTAGGAAAAACTTATCTGTTTTTTGTTTTTCTGGATGCCCTTGCATCAATCTTTCCTGGTAAAAAAAGAAAGAAAAACTGTGCTCCTATGAGTAAACCTTGACATACTCCTCGTAGAGGGCTAGATCAACTCGTTTCAGTTCTTCTTCAGCAATCCAAGTGCTTTCGCTTGTTGGTTTGCCAAGCCACTTTACCAAGCTATATGGGTTTCCTCGCCTAAACTTAACTTCTTTGATATCTAACACATCTTCAATAACATCAGCATTTGCAATTGGCAGCTGCTACATTTGAGCTCGGGTGGTAGATGGAGTACCATCAAAGCCATCAAAAGGATACAAGTTTGAAACATTAAATATTGGACTAATTTGTAACTCAGGTGGTAGCTTAACCAAGTAAGCATTTGAACTAATTTTTTGCAACACTTTACAAGGTCCAAATTTCCTATATTTGAGCTTATGATTAGTATCCTCTGGAAATCGGTCACGTCTTAAATGCACAAGTACTTGATCACCCTCCTCAAATTCCTGTCTACGGCGGTGTTGATTAGCAACAAAAGAACATTTTGAATTGCTCTCTTTTAAAGCAGTCTTTACCTCCTCATGAATATTCTATATATGATCAGCAAATACTTCATCACTCACTCTAGCTTCTTGTGGTAAAGGTACCAAGTCAAGCACATGTTAAAATTTCAACCCATAAGCAACCTTAAAAGGTGTCTTCTTTGTACTTTGGTTGACAAAATTATTAAGCAAATTCAGCTTGGGGTATGACTAAATCCCAAGACTTTGTGTTGTTTCCAACAAGACACCTTAGTAAGTTACCCAAACTGCGTTTACAAATTCTGTATGACCATTTGTTTGTGGATGGCATGCACTTGAATATTTTAATTCTGTCCCAAATTTTCTCCACAATGTTCTCCAAAATGTTCCATAAATTTCACTTCTCTATAAAAAACTATTGAACATGTACTCTCACGATCTTACGAAAAAAATAATTCAGCAATATGAGTTGCATTGGAAGTTTTAAAACATGGAATGAAATGTTTCATTTTTGAAAAATGCTCTACCACAACAAAGATAGAATAAAATCCTTTTGTTGTTTTTGGAAGTTCCAATGCAAAATCCATAATCAAGTGAATCCATGGTGCATCTCGTTCAGGTAAAGACCTGTATTTTGAGCACTTCCTTTGCCAAATAAACAAGCTGGATACCTTTTAACTAAGTTCTCCACATCCCGGTGCATTTTTGGCCAATAGTAACGATCAACCACCATTGCTAAAGTCTTTGTCCCTGCTAAAATGTCCTCCCAACTCATTGCCATGAAGTTCTCTAATAATGTGCTTCCTTAAAGACCCTTTAAGAATGCACAACTGATTACCTTTGAACAAATAATCCTCATGCAACCTATATGGTAAATTTTTAGCACGTGAAGAACCTTTTAAATCAGTTATTATCTTGCTGAAATAATGATCAGACCAATACTGATTCTTTAATTCTTCAAAACCTGTGACTTGAGTGCTCATAACTGACAAAAGCAAAGATCACCTACTTAAAGCTTCAGCCACAGTATTGGACTGCCCAGACTTATATTTCAGCAAGAAATTAAATTCTTCAAGTTAGGAACTCCATTTTTGCATATCGACCATTAAGCTTCTTTGAGAGTGCAAATACCTTAAAGCTTGATGGTCAGAATAAACCACAAACTCTTTGTAAGCCAAATAGTGTTCCCAATGACTGGTTGCTCTTACCAAGGCATAGAACTCTAGGTCATAAGTTGAATAACATCGCTTGGAATCATACAATTTCTCACTAAAAAACTGTACAGGCCTTCCATCTTGGCTAAGAATTGCTTCAATTCCCATGTGGGAAGCATCACACTCAGCAACAAACCACTTCTCAAAATCTGGTAGTACAAGAACTGGGGCTTCAGTCATCAAAGTTTTCATTCATTCAAAGGCTCTTTGTGCTGTTTGTGTCCATTCAAATTCACCCTCCTTTAAAGATTCAGTTATAGGAGTCATGATAGAACTGAAATTTCGAATGAATCTCCTACAAAAAGATGTCAAACCATGAAAAGTTTGAACTTCTTTGATGGATTCAAGGTTGGCCACTCTGTAAGGGCACGGACTTTCTCCGGATCTGGTTTCAAACATTCTATTGAAACAATGAATCCAAGAAACACCACTTCTGATTGCAAAAAATTGCATTTTTTAAAGTTTATATAGAGCTGCTCCTTTTGGAGTGCCTTTAAAATATGTCGGAAATGTCTTAAGTGCTCTTCCTTAGTGCGACCATAGATTAAAATGTCATAAAAAAATCTGTGATTACTGTTATGACTGTGCTTGTGCATTAGAAAGACCTATTGACATTACCAATCATTCAAATAACCCATATAGTGTTTTGAAGGCTGTTTTTCATTAATCTCCGCTCCTCATTCGGATTTGAAAATATCCGCTCTTCAAATCAATCTTGGAACCAACTAATTGATCAAACATATCTTCTAATCGAGAGATAGGAAAACTATACTTGACTGTAATCTTGTTTATGGCAGGGCTCTCCACACATTCTCACAAACCATCTTTCTTCAGAGCTAATAAAGCTGGACAAGCACAAGGACTTTTACTTTCACACACCAAACCTTTCTCCAATAATTCCTTGACCTGTCTTTGTATCTAGGTTCACTGTACGGGAGGCATTTTATATACAGGCAGATTTGGTAAAGATGCTCCAGGCACCAAATCAGTAGCATGTTGAAGGCTCCTTAAAGGTGGTAAACCTTTTGGAACATCCTCGTTAACTAACTCATTGAACTCCTCCAATAATTGCTGAATTTCAGTGGTATATTGACTAGATTTCACAATTTGGTCACTCTCCACTAGTTTGTTTACTAATGCATACTTGAGTCCCATTTCACTACTCTCGGATTCAAACATTTCAACAGATAAAAGCCCATTAATTTTGTTGGTTTTGTTGCTTGTAGAATTCCTACTTGCCAATTTCTTTGTCTCTTCCTTAAGAGGATACAAAATGTACCTCTTGTTGTGCTTGTTGGCATTGGGCTTAGTCCTATGATCCATGTCATGGTCATACAACCAAAGTCTTCTAACGAGAATATGTCCTACATCCATTGGCACAATATCACATAAAGCTTCATCTTCCAAGTTACCTCCCATGGTGAATTTCACCAAGCATTGAGAAGTTACTAGTATTTCTTGCCCCTTCTTTAACCACCCCACTTTGTAGGGATGAGGATGTTTTGTTGTAGGAAGCTTCAACAACATCCTTTGATTTGATATTCTCCACGCTGCCCTCATCAATAACAAGATCACATACTTTACACACCACGCATACAGAAAATACCATGTCGCCGCCATTCTTCCTCTTCCTCATTGATTATCGTTGTCATCACTCTTTCAACCACTAAGGATTCACTCTGTACTGGATGAAATTCAACTTCCTCTATCTCCTTGTTATAATCATCAAAAATTGGTCCAATTCTTCCTCAAACTCTGATAAGTTCACTCTTCGTTGACGATAAGCAAACGAAGTATGTCCCTTCTCTCCACAAGTAAAAAATTGAACCTATGAGCTGCTGCCCTCTACATTTGTTCCTTTTTCACTCATTTCAACATTGCTTGTACTCATGTTGGGTTTGTTAGATGCAGTAGCCTTTGGATAATTTCATTAGGTGGTTTGTTAACCACACCCAACACCAAAAATGTTTTGCCAATTGTCATCATACAAGGGTTTTTTTTACCACTGTGGTGTGAAACTTGTTTTCAGCTGCCAAAGCATATTGATGAGCATTCTCAATGTTGTATAGACGAACTATTCCCATCTCGTCTCTAATAGAATGATTCAAACCAGCAAGGTAGTTTGGAGCAATTTGTTCATTCCTCTTAGATAAACCAATATGAATTGATAAGTTATTAATTTCCGCAGTGTACTTCTCAATGGACTTGTTTTTTTACTTCAAACAATGGAATTTCACGTAAAATTCCGTTGTATAATCATCTGGTAGAAATTGCTTCCATAGCTCGGTTTTCATATGCTCCCAAGTGTTGATTTTAGGCTTATGTTGCTCAACAACTCTCTTCCATCATTGAAGCACAATACCCTTCAATTTAAGCTTTACAAATAACACTTCTCGATTTTCTGTCGTGGGTTTTCATATTGAAGTAATTCTCCAAACTGGTTTTCAAATCTAAATAATCATCCGCATGTTATTTTCCATGAAAATCAGCTGCCTCAATTTTGATTTCTTAATCATTCAAATCAAAAACGTGTAATAACCGGTCTTCCAATCCACCTTGTGCCACTTGGTTTGCATGCCAGCTTCATGAAAAAGGTTAATGTCCTCAACTTCTTCTTCTTCATCCTCTAGATTTTCTGGAGTCTCGAGTTGTTCATGGTCGCCTTTCGGATTCTCCATCGGGCTTCTATAAGTTTTTGACACTGCAAGACTTGTACACTCTGGGTCAAATCATCAATCGTTCTTTGCATCTCAGCCAACTCTGTTTATTGGGGCTGATTGCATCTACCTTAGCCAACCAGTGAAAAAATTTCAGGTTTCAAGCTCTGATAATAGTTGATGCAGCATAAAAGTTTAGGGTAATTAGGTATCAACAATTAGGGTAAGAATAGATTAATAATTGTGGTTGGAACAAGAAAATAATTAGATTTTAAAGAAAACCCCTAATTAAAAATTCTAAATTGAAAATAAGAATACATACTATTGTCTAATAACAGTCTTATTTTTACTAATTAGGATGAATCCTAATCCTAAACTAAAAAGATGTAATCCTAATCAAAATAAAATACTTATTAAGAATCCTAAATAAAGATGGAAAAGAAACCTAAAACCAACTGAAGTAATAAAACTAAACAAGTAAGGAAAACTAATCCAAAACCAAATTGAACTAGGAAAAAGCTTAAAATTCTGTTTTTTGTTTTTCTGGATGCTCCTTCATCAATGGCCTGGGAATAAAAAACAAAAGACCATGTCATGAAGGAACTTTTGCATAAATTAAATACTAGCTTGAAATATTTGAATTCTGTTTCAATCTATCATGTGAAATTCATGTTGGCATTGTCTGCATGTAGTTTTCTACAAATTCTGAATGTTAACTTCTATGAACAATTGAAAGAGAATTGTATTCCTCTTATTTTTATTACCAAACAACAATGCCGGCTTTTTATACACATTAACCGAGTAAAAATAAGAAACCTAATAATATACAAAATTATTTCCTAAATAGGAAAGATAATTATCTCCTAAATTATCTCATAAATAGGAAAACTAATAATATACAAAATTATCTCCTAAATAGAAAAACTAATTATCTCCTAAATTATTTCTTAAATAGGAAAGCTAATAATATACAAAATTATCTCATAAATAGGATTTTCTCTACACTTCCCCTAAGCTGTTGAGTAGTTATTCTCCATTCTCAGCTTGGATATGATTGTCTGAAAATCTGAGCTGTTCAATCTTTTAGTTAAGACATTTGCAAATTGATCACATGTAGGAACATAGGGTGTACATATCAATCCACTCTCTAGCTTCTCCTTAATGAAATGTCTGTCCACTTCAATATGTTTTGTCCGGTCATGTTGTACTGGGTTATGAGCAATACTGATTGCAGATTTGTTATCACAATAAAGTCTCATAAGACCATCCCATTTAATCCTCAAGTCTTCAAGAATAATCTTCAACCAAAGTAACTCACAAACGCCTTGGGCCATAGCTCGAAATTCAGCCTCTGCACTTGATCGAGCCATGACGTTTTGCTTCTTACTCCTCCAAGTTACTAGATTCCCACCAAGAAAGGTACAATATCCTGAGGTTGACCTCCTATCAACAATTGACCCAGCATAGTCTGCATCAGCATATGCTTCTAGCATCAAACCTTCATTTCTTCTAAATAAAATACCTTTTCCTGGTGTTTCTTTAAGGTATTATAGCACTGTGTGAGCAGCTTGCAAGTGAACCTTCCTTGGATTGTGTATAAACTGACTAATTACGCTTACTGCATAGGCTATATTTGGCCTTGTGTGAGACAGATAAATGAGTTTTCCCACAAGCCTTTGATACATCTCTCTATTGACTGTGGCATCTTCCTCTGCTACACCAAGTTTAAGGTTAGGATCTATAGGAGTGCTTGCTGGTTTACATGCAGTTTTTCCGGTTTCTTCAAGAAGATCCGTAATATACTTCTATTGAGAGATAAAGATCCCTTATCCAGAGTGTGCAACCTCAATCCCAAGGAAAGACTTCAGCCTCCCTAATGACTTAATCTCAAACTTTTTAGCCAAACACTTGCTCAACACCTGTTTTTCTGTATCATCATTCCCTATTATTATTATGTCATCAACATACACTAAAAGAGTTGTAACTCCCCCTGAAGGAGAGTGTTTGATAAATAGTGTATGATCTCCCTGACTTTGCTTATAACCACTTGCCAATATGACTCTAGTAAACCTTCCAAACCATGCTCTTGGTGATTGTTTGAGGCCGTACAAAGATTTCTTCAATCTACACACAGTATTAGTAGCCAAGTTCTTCCCATATCTAGGTGGAACCTCCTTATATATCTTTTCTTCCAA